>CAUYQG010154063.1:0-41110 GCA_963574415.1 Tarsius wallacei
GCTCAAGTGATCCTCCCACTTCAACCTCCTGAGTGGTTGGAACTACAGGTATGCACCACCACACCTAGCTAATTTTTTATTTTTTTGTAGAGATGAGGTCTTGCTATGTTGTCTAGGCTGGTCTCAAACTCCTGGGCTCAAACAATCCTCCTGCCTCAGCCTCTCAAAGTGCTAGAATTACAGGCATGAGCTACCATTGCCTGGCCCTGAACTCCTTTTTATATGCATTGGACAGAATCTCATATGCCTCATGATTTTGAGTGATCTCATTGTAACCCTTTTGAAATTCCTGACAATGGTGCTAGAGCTTCTACCTTATTGCTGTCCTTAGTTTCCTTCTATTCCTCTAGCTGTGAGTAGCTCTGGACTGTGGGAGCAGCCAGTCATCTGGTAGGGGACCTTCACTAAGGGATCATGTGTGCATACAAGAATCTACTCAAACCATGACAGATCTTTTTCCCTCACCCCTGTGATGCAAATACCCATGTGTATGAAGATTAATCGCCTCTGGTGGAGGTAAGGGGAAGAGTAATGGGCCACTCCTCAGTTTCTCTAACCCTCTTCTCAGACCAGGCACCTGGGAACTTCTTTAACATTTAACTCGGGATTTTTTTAAATTAAATTTTTTATTTTAAATATGTGGGGTACAATTCAGGGTTAGGTATACAAATGTTCATTATGCAGGTACCCTTGTTGATGTTAACTCGGGATTTAAACATGTTTTTGGTTTTCTGGAAATGGAAACTTCTTTCTTTCTTTCTTTTTTTATTTTTGAATAGGAGGCTCACCTTGTTGCTCAGGCAGAGTTCAGTGGTATGCTCACGGCTGCAGTCTCTACTTCCTGGGCTCAGGCTATCCTTCTGCCTCAGTCTTCTAAGTAGCTGGAACCACAGGCATGCGCCACCATGCCCAGCTAATTTTTTGATTTGTTGTAGAGAAGAGGTCTCACCAAGTTGCCCAGGCTGGCCTTGAACCCCTGGACTCAGGCAATCCTCTCGCCTCCACCTCCCAAAGTGCTGGGATTGCAGGCATGAGATACCGCACCTGGCGGAAACTTCTTTCTAATAGGTAAACCTAACTCTTTACTTTCAGATGTTTGACTTTTAAAAGAGGGAAATGCCTGAAAAATAAGGGTACCAATTGTGTTAGACTTGTGGATTGTTATCACCTAATGTGTAACTAATGTGTTAATTCATCTGTTATTGAACACAGAACCCTGTGTATCTTACTATAATAAGAAGCGTACTGTGGCCATGCAAGAAAGTTATAAAAAAGATGCTTTTTGCCTAGGGAAAAGGAGGGTTTAGAAGATGGTAATAAAACTCCTAGACGTGTTCAGAAAACTCCATCTGAAACTCTTAGCACTATTGAGGAATCATTTATAGCTGCCTGGGTTGTGCCATGTCATTGTTGATAAGAAAGTGGCGACTGTTTCTTAGCCACTGTCTGTAGTCAGTTTGTGAAATCCCAAAAAGGCAGCAGTCATACAGGATACTGCAGATGTGGAGTGGGAAAAACAATTTTTAATGTCATTTTTGGGAAGTGAGGAGTGATCGTAACTGCATAGTTTTCACCCAATTTTCAGATACTTTTTCCATGAGCCTTTTCTGTCCTTTCTTTCCTCTACCCTGTTTGGATTAAAGGCAACAAACCATGATAATTTATCACTGTATTTTATATTTCCCCCACTAGATTGATAGGCTCAACATGCAAATTTCTTTCTTAGTTTTTTTTTTTTTTTTGAGTTGGAGTCTCACTCTGTCACCCAGACTGGAGTGCAGTGGTCGCTCCCGGCCACCACAGCCTCGACCTGCCGGGCTCCAGCAATCCTTCCACCTCAGCCTTCCAAGTAGCTGGAACTACAGGCGCGCGCTACCACGCCCAGCTAGTTTTTGATTTATTGTAGAGATGAGGTCTCACCAAGTTGCCCAGGCGAATCTCAGACCCGTGGGCTCAGACAATCCACTCACCTCAGCCTCCCAAGACACGGGATTACAGGTTGAGCCACCGAGCCCGGCTCATTGTATATTTTTAATCTCCCATAATGTACCTCTTTTCTTCCCTAGAGGTTTAATTTGGGCCTTTTAATATCATATGTGTTTCTGCTTAACTTTTAAATAGATGAAATACAGTTATAATGTCTGCTTTATATTCTCATCTGAAAGTTTTAATATCTATATAGTTATGGATAAATTTGACAGACTAATTTTTTTTCTTATCGTGAGTTCTATTTTCTTGCTTCTTTGCATTATCAGTAATTGGTTATTGGACCTCAAGCCTTGAAAATTTTACCTGTTGGTTGCTGGATATTTTTGTATTACTATAACTAGTATTGCAGGGTTTTTTTTTTTTGGTGGTGTAGTACTTGGAAACAATTTGATTCCCTTGTGCTTTGCTTTTTAGATTTGTTAGGTAGACCAAGGTATGTTTAGTGTATGGCTAATTACTTCCCAGTGCTGAATTAAGACTTCTGAGTACTCTACAGAATGCTATGCTGTGTGAATTATGTGACTGTCTTGTCTGGTTGGTGTGAACAAACACAATTGTGCTCTGATCTGGGCCACATGAGCCATTGCAGCTTGTCCTTTTTCTTTTTCTTTGTCCTAGCGTGGTTTCTTCACATCCTTGTACTCAACAGTCCTCAGCAGAACACTGTAGGGGACCCTGTGCAAATCTCCAGAGCTTTCTCTTCATCTCTTTAGTGTGTTCTCCTGGGAATTTCCATTGCATTGGTCTCCTCAACTTAGGGAGTCTGCTGGGCTCCCTGTAGTTTCTGCCTCCCTTCCCCAGGACCTGGAATTTCTGCCAAGGCAGTAAACAGAGGTCATCATAGGCTCACCCCATTTATTTCCAGTCCCTCAATGGTCACTGTATTTTGTTGCCTGAAGTCTAGCATCTTGAAAACCATTTTTTCGTATATCTTGCCATTTTCTTTTGGTCGTTCCAGGCTAGAGGGTAAATCTGGTTCCTACGACTTCAGCTTTGCAAAGCAGGAGTGCCTCCCAGTCTTTTGTAAAGGAATTTCCTCATTTTCCAATAGACAAGATAAGGACTTTGTTTGGACACACAATTTGTTCCTAACACATTTGTTTGCTAAAAACACAATTTTCCAAGTTGCTCTCTTGAGGAGTCTTCTAATCAATTTTCTAAACAGTAGCAAGCGTTTTTTCTCTGACTCCTATTGATCCTTTTAAGAACATAGCAATTTAATTGATAACATTCCTTTTATTACGCAGTTTTCAATTAGTCGTAGTAGCTTTCTTTTTAAGGCCTCTCTCCTTTACGACTGATTGCAGCTGTGGCAATGGGGCCCACACCTGTTGGCAGAGATGCCTCTGAAGAAGGCTTTTGGGGTCGACTGTTTGTAGATGGCTCCTCCAGCTGCTGTGAAGTGTTGAGCTGGAGGGAGAACCGACTTTATGTGATTTCTGATTTCTGTGATCGCAAATATCTCTCCAGGCACAGCAAAGAGTTAAAGTCAGCTGCAGCTAATCTTTTCAGGATTCAAACAAAAAACCCAAACAGACAACAACAAAAAAAAGGAAAATAGAAAGGTGGTATGGGAAGCCCTTAGATCCTTTTGCTTCCTTTCCAAGACTTATAACAGCATTTTTTTAAAGCTCAGAGCAGAATGAAATCATTATTTGGTTTTGTCCTAAAGGGAGGAAGAGGTAAGAGTTTATAGTTAATACCCATTTTACAATGTTTCCTTTTCATAACATGTACATTCTTCTATGGAGTTTGTAAGGGATTACCGAGCTCTTGTTTTTGTTTTTCACTTTTCCCTTTTATAAAATAGGTCAGGCTCCTTAGAGGAAGATAATTCAATAAAATCCTATGTAATGTGTGAAGTTTATAAGACATCTGTTTCAGAGGGTGGGACAGGGGACACAGGAGGAAGTGACTGACACAGCAAGCCTTCTGGGGACCAATGTGCCCACTCATTCTGTGGATGAAGACTTACTGGCAAGTCCATTAGAGCTGCTGGGGAGGCCTTGGGCGCCACGCCAGGTTGCCTGGATTCAGGACCCAGCTCTCGTTCTTATTAGCTGAGCAATCTTGGCCAAGTTACATAAACTCCCCATATCTCCATTTCCACAGTTCCAAGTGGGGGTAGTGAAATCACCTCCTTCATGGCTTTGAGATGAGGATAACTCAAGTTAATATTGATAAAGCACTTAGAAGAGTTCCTGGTACACAGAAAGTACTATAGAAGCATCGTATAAAATATGCATTCTTAAACATATTTACTGGGAAATATAACCCTTTACTGACCCAAGAATCACCCCATGTTTGGAGCTGTCATTTTATGCAAATGTTATGAAGGTTGTGCTCTGGTTGGAAATTTAATTCAAATATCTGTAAAAGTACTTACACAGAAAAGGCTATTATCTCTTGCATTACAGGAGCTTATAACGAAGTATTTTTTCATCAAAAATGTATTGAGGGCTTCCTGGGTATTCTTCACAAGGCAAGGCACTAAGTATTAAAAATGAATAAGGCCCAGGCTTTATTTAAAGGACATGGCAGTTAGCAGACCAATATGTGGGCCATTTTAGAACAATATGCAGGTGCAGCAGCAAGAATGTTTTTAAAGAGTCCTGGACAAAAGTATCGCATCCAGGAGTGCGTGTGGGGTTAAGTCAGTGGGTGAAAGAAAACTAGCTGGAGTTGCTGAGTGTACATTGACTAGGCCATGAGGAAGGAAAGGGTATTCCTGGTGGAGAGAATTGTCATCGTGATCCAAAGGGGGGAAAGTCAGTCTATGTTCAGCACTGCTGGAGTGTGAATGGTTACTCTGGGCTCTGGGATTGGACTCCAACTCTGAAGTTGAGGGCACAGCTTCATTATTTCTCTCCCACGTGAGCCAAGCCTCAATGTTGACACATAAGAACTAGAGTCACAAGTAGTGGATTCCAACCACACATCAGATTATGAGTACACAGAACTCTAAATCTTGTGCAATGGCCAACAGACCACGTGTTCACAGAGACTCTAACTGTCACCCTGTTGGTTGACACCTTTTAGGAAAACAGAGTAGCCATCAGAATGCTGATTGGTCAACATCAAAATTGAACAAAGATCACAGACATTCTAGGGGGACATTTCCAACAGCCTAGATTACAGGATACTCTACAGTTTTTCAATGTGCAAATTTCTCAACCTCAACGACACGTATTGTTCCTTGAGGGTTAGGAGAAGCATCTTCTTCTGGAGACAACTGAATAAAATTTGATAATTTGTTGCTTTGTTTGTCCCCAGTTCTAGATCCTGTACAGAATTACGGATTTACTTCAATATGGCGCTACGTCAAACTATTATATTACAATATGATTGGCTTGGCAACCACTTTCACCACATCAGATCCATAATTATGTATGTTGTAAAAAGAAACACTCTAGTCTTCCAGAGCTCCTTTCTTGACAAAACAAATAAAACTTCTCTTATTGTAAGTTAATTCTGTTGAATTGATATTCATCATCTGTTGATTTTTGTTAGATCTCAAAGGAACAATTTTTTTCACATTATCTCTCAATTCAGAAACTTTTTAAATTGTTGATTTATTATTAATTTTGTAGTAACACTTTTAAGTATACTTCTAGGGCCAGGCAATGAAGGAACTGCTTAAACATTCATCTCTGGTAAGCAGAGTGTACTAAGATTAAAGCTTAAAGATAAAGACCAAAATACTATAAGAGAGAAAATTATTAACCTCATTTGCAGACTCCAGAAGTAGAAGAGAAACCCCAAATGTATTATATACTTTCATTTCTAAGTCTTTCTTCTTTGGTATTTCACGCAGGCCAAATTAATACTCTTCAAGTCAATTTCTTGCCATATAAGCTCATTAAATGACTTCCATGTCTTTTGAATGTTTGTCTTACATGTAATCAATAAATCAATAATGATTTCCTGAGTAGAGTATTGTATTATCTACCATATGGGACAAAGAATCGTCTGTGAAAAACATAGCTCTGTCATTAAGGATCTCAGACTCAGACTGTTGTTGGGGAAACAGATTTAGTACAAAAAAATTCGAATATGTTAATTAAAACAAGTATATAAGGTTATTTTACTAGAGAATATAATCATTCACGAACTTCATAAAAGGAGTTACAACAAAAACTTAGAGCAATTAAGAAGGTTTAGTCATTCAGGTGGGATTTGTGATAAAACTTAAAGCATGGGTAGACTGATCAATTGGTGGCACAGAGGATATTTCAGAAAAGGAAAAGTATAGGAAAAGCAGAGATAAGAATGTGTGTGCCTGTGTGTGCATGTGTATGTGTATACGTGTGTGCACGTGCGTGCATGCATGTGTGTGAAGAGCAGGCCATAATAAAAAGTGGCCCTATTGGAAGAAAGAATGTTCCTGTTCTGAAATACAGGTAGTATATTTGAATAGGTAGAAAGTGCAGTCACTTATAAACTGCTTACAATGCTAAGCGTCCTACATAAATTATCTCACTTTGTCCTTAACCAGAAACCTGTAAAGTGAGCATCCCATTGTACAGATGAGGAAGCTCAGGCTTAGTTATAGGGTCACACAGCCAATGAGTAGGAGAGCCAGGCTTTGCGCTTGGCAAGCTGGACTGCTGAGTCCAGGGTACTCTTATGAGAGAACCAGGCCACACATGTCAGGGTCTTAGTTACATTAAACACGAATTATGACCTGATGCCTGAAGGTGATGGAAAGCCACGACCGCTCTCTGGGGGACATGAAGAGAGTGACACACATCCAAGGATGAAAGTGATGTCCGAAGTTGGGCTGCCTCTCATAGACACATAGAGTGGTTTGTACGAACTCATAACATTGTGAGAAGGGACAAGAGAGGAAAGCCAATGATGGAAACTGTTGCCTCTTTCTAATCTTGCTGAATTTTTGAGTCTACTACTGACAGACGTTTTGTAGGAAAGTTGAGCAGCATGGCCTGTGTTCCTCCTGCCTCTGTCCATTCCCCTCTGAGCTCTTTTGGAACCAGAAGGGGCCCACGCATGGCATAATTTAGGGTTTAGTAATGTGGCTGACTAGGGGAAGATAATTTTGTGAGCCCTGGAAGAAAATGGATGCCGCCCTGGCATCTGAGTGGGTGCAACATGTTGTTTACCACCTTGCTCATTGTACCTAGCTGTCATTCAGACACACCGTCATTCTTACTGACCACGCCAGGACCGTGAACCCCATCCCTCATCTGCCAAGTGTGACTGGATATTCTGACACCTGACTCTCTTTTCTTCTTCCACTTACACCTTGGTTCTTCACTAAATTCTACTATGCTGATGGCAGTTTTGACAGTTTCATGCTTTGAATTCTTTTCAAATATTCCAGTGTGCTTTGACATTGGCAGATCTACAAATCAACAAAATAAATAGAGAAATACATCTAGGCAGCAATACAATTTTCCTTTTAAATTCGGCAGACAGAAATGGTTTAACTTCCTAGTCTACACAATACAGAAAAAGGATATTCTTGTTATAAAAAAGAAAAAGAATAATTTAAGTATATGGGTGCTACTTAGATTTTCTGTAGCAAGAACAATAGCAAAATAAGCATGCCTTTGGGTTATATGTAACCAGATCTTAAAACTCAATGAGCAATATTATTGCCAAGAGTAATTAAGTTATTCAAATTTTGGCCATATGGAATATAATTATAATAAGTGTTTTAATGTCCTTTTTCTACTAATTCTACCATCTATGCCATTTTGAAGACTGTTTATATTGACTGATGTTTTTTCTTCATTCTGGGATATATTTTCCTATTTGTTTATCTGTAGTTTTTTATTAAATGCCAGATGTGAATATCTTGTTCAGTGCTTATTTTTGTTTTCTTTTAAATATTCTTAAGCTTTGCTCTGGGTTGCAGCTAAGTTACTTGGAAATAGTCTAACTTTTAAGATGCTCCTTATAAACATTGTTGGATGAGACCAGAGTGAACTTTACATGTGGGACTAAATATTCCTCATTATTGCTTTCTACTTGCACTACCCAAAGCCTCTTGTATTAGGAGGTTTCCAAATTCTGTTCTGTGGGAACATAAACCGTTCCTGCCCTGTCTGGGTGCGGGAGGTTTTGCCTCCTCCTTCTTTCTGGGGGTTATTTCCCAACCCAGAGGGCCTCAGGCACTGGTGATCACTGGTGCCCAGATGGGCCTTTGCGGTCTCTAGATCGCTCTCTCTTGCTCTCTCTCACTCTCTCGCTCCCTTTTGGTCTCCCTCTTTGCCTTTTGGTCTCTTTCTCCTTTGGTATCTTTCTTTCTTTCTCCCCTTTTGTCTCTCTTCTCTTGGTCTCCTTCTCTCCCTCTTGGTATCTCTCTCTCCCTCTTGATATTTCTCTCTCTCTCTCACAATTTTGTTCACCCTCTCTCTAACTCTCTCTTAATCTCTCTCCCTCTTGGTGTCCCTCATTCTTTCTTGGTCTCCCTCTCTCCCTCTTGGTCTCTCTCTGTCCTGATCTTCCCCCATCCCTGTATCTCTCACCATCTCTGTGTGACTCTTTCCTACCCAGTCACTGCACTGTAAATTCTGTCTTTTGTCCACCTCTGTCTCTCTGAATTCTCCACTCTGTCTCCTGAGTTCAGTAAGACCACCAAATCCCCAGGTGGCCTGCAGAAACCTTATGGTTCACTTTGCTTGTGTCTCATCTTTCAGAGATCACTTTCTTACAATGCCTGCTGCTCGATGTCTAAAACTATTGTTTCCTATTTAGACTGTTTATGAAGTTGTCTTAAGATACAGAGTATATCTGGTCCTAGCTAAGTATCTTGGTTGGAAATGAAAGGCTGGTTATTCAAATTTTTGATATGTCAAAAAAAAAAAAAATTGAAAACTTTTGGTGCTTTTAGAATATGGTGTGAGAGTTATCCATGCTGAGAACAGAATCTGACTTTCTGGAAGATGCTCCCCAAGCCCTGTGAGCACAGCATGGGTCTCTTCCTCATTCTCACTACATCTCTTCACAGCACCATTGGGTGCTCCCAATCTGTTGACCCATACATCAAACGTTTTTGAGGAGAAATAAGCCAAAAAAATAAAGAAAAGAAATTCAAGACCAGCAGTTGTGCAAGTCTATTAACTACATTTGGAAACTAAACAGTGGTAATATATATATTTATAGATGTACAAAAACCTACACATTTTATGTTGAATGGTGTTATAACTGACAACAGACAATGAGATGTTTGGGTGTAAGGAGTGTTATGGTTAATTGGATTTGGAGGTAAATTAATATTAATTTGATACATTGTTTCATGCCTTGCATTGAAAATCTTTCTAATATTTTATTTAACTGGTAAACAGAAGAATTTTGGATATCTGTGATGCCTGTGGTACATCCAGGTTGAGTGTTGGGCATCAGTCATCACTTTTCAGAATTGTAGATGTGGCTATCGTCATTTCATGGAGCTCAGGTGTATGTACATCGATTGTATAAAAGATACTCCACATCCAGAAAGCTGAATAAAGACAAGTTCCTATGTTAGGGTTGGCATATCGCCCAGGGGAGGTTCTTGGAGAGCCTAGACAACCAAGGATCCAGTTGAGGTGACAGATGATACACAGGCAGAAAGGAAGATCCGACAGCAAATAGAAGCATGCTCCAGGCCAGGAAGAATGTAACTTGGGGGGATCAGGTGTAGATGACCTCGATGAGCATGCAGAAATTAGTTGCTGAAACAGATGGAGCAGAGACACAGGGAAGACACCATTCTCCAAATAACTGGGGGACTGTGAGAAGGGACAGGAGAAATGGGGTGGAGAAAGGTACTTGGTTAAAGGAACCCCAGGGATCAAGAGGAGGGACCTAGGCTTATCGTGGGAGCACCTGACAGTAAAGGCTCTTGGTTAAAAATGACACTTGCCACAGGTCTGAGGATGTGTCCCCAGCAACTTGTGTCCATGGCTGTAGATCTGATCTGCTTGGTTTTAAGTGTGGTCGAACCTAAATATGTAGATGACTCTAGATGCCTCTAGATGTAAGAGTCCTCAGAGAGAGGGAGCCCAGCTGACAGTGATGATGCTGCAGAATGTACCCTTTCATTCCTTGGCCCGTGGATAGTCTTGATCATGAGTTATATCCTAGAAATGATATAACTCAGGATACAAATGAATTGTTTGAATGAATCCCTTATGTGAATCCGCTCTCTTTGGTTCAGTTCAACATTTTTATATTGAACATCCATTGCAAGTCAAGGCACAAATCCAGGTCCAGGGGCTGCAAGGATGAACAAGTGAGGCTTAGTCTATAGAGCTGGGGAGGGTGGGTCTTCAGGTGAAGAGCACACAGATGGGAGATCACTGTGTTAGAGTATGAGCAATGTATTGAAGAAATCCACAGATGCGCTTGCTGAGAGGAGGGAAAACTGAACACAGCTGGGGCATGAGGGAAGGTTAGTAAACTGAGGAAATCGTCTTGTCATTTGCTGAAGGGTACAGAAAAGTCCTCATCAAATGGAGCTTTACCATATGATCGTAAGAAGTGTAATAGCAGATTCAGAACATAGAGCCAGTTAGAAAAATGCTTTAAGTGGGCAGTTTTCATCATCATGCCCTTGGGTGTGGGCAGAGCCTCTTTATAGGAATGATCAGTTTTAGCAATTATCAGTGAGGACTCCAGGGAGCCGGCCCCATTCAAGCCCTCACGCAGGCTCTGTCTTGCCCCGCCTGGGAGAGCCTTCCTGAAGTTTCCTGGACAGGAGCCTGGAGCTCTGTGCAGCCTGAGCCTCTATCCTGGCCTGGAGCGTCACGAGGGACCCTTCCTCCTGCATTCTAGAGCTTCCCCCTTTTCTTCCTCTCACATCACTGCATGTTCCATCTCTTGTAGGTAATAGTGTTTTTTAATATTTATTAAGTTAAATGAGGTTAATTTTGAACATAATAACAGGCTTGCTCAAGCAGTGGGAATATGTGCTCTGACTGTGAAAGAGGGAAGAATGTGTGTTGCTCTCACGTAGGAACGTTGGCTGAAGAGTATGCATCGGAGGACTCAGGGTAGTTGCCACAAATTAGTTCTAGAATGTAGGTGGCTGGGGATGCCAGGTGCTTGCCCCTCCTGCCACAAACTCCACACTACTTCATGCACGGTGCCTTCTGATAGGCCTTCTTGTTTTTTTTCCTCACTGGAACCCTTGGTAAAGAAGAGATGCGATTTTCTAAAAGTTTCTTGGGGGTTATCTTTTCCTCCCCACACGTGTTTGTCTTTCTTATCGTGGGATATGGCAGAAGTGATGACTTTTTCTAAGCCAAGTTTAGGATCTTAAAATACAAATCAAGTTGGATTGACTGAGAGCTAAATTCAGGTGATTATATTGACCAACTAAAAGCCCAAACACAAATTGAGCCTTTTTTTTCCTGCAGCTGTTGAAAACAAAAACAAACCTCAACTCTGTCTTCAATAATACAGAATTCCCCATGGAGTATTCTGCACATTTTTTTCTTTCTGACATTTAGATGACATTGAATATCATGAATTTTTCCCGTATGTTTCTAACAAGAAAAACTCAGACTCCTCATAAAGGACAAAGCCATGAATATTTGTTCTTGACACACAAATGCTTTGGAATTTGCTCTCTCTCTCTGAAGTGCTCTCTACTTCAAAGCCCTTTTGATGCCTGACTTCAGATGGCAGTCTCAACAGATGTGTTCTCTGCAACAGCTGCAAACACCTTTTTCTGCAGGAACAAGACAGTGATGGCAGTCAGTGGGACGTGGGTGGAGCCGCAGCATGTTGGAGCAGCAGCTTGTGTCATGAGCCTACATACTCCCTTTGTTCTGCGGTTTTCACAGTGCAGCCAATGAATGTATCTCCGAGAAAATGAGAACAAAGTGAGCTCAAAAAATGGGGACTCTCCAGCTTGGCCCAGGAGGCTGCAGATGTTTCCATTTCTCTGTCCTCTGCCCCTTTGCCTTTGTCTATGTCCACTGCCTGGCCCCCCTGCAGTTCTGGCCACACATCCCAGCTCCTTTTCCAGTGTGTACCAGGAAGGTCTAGACATCTGCTAATGCAGCACGTATGTGCTGGGTTTACCCATGCATCCAGCACTGCAAAATGGTGGCTGCTGAATAATGAATAAGTAACACACTGGCCCACACGGAGATGCTGGTCTAGCAGGAAGTCAGCCCTGAGCCAGCAGTTCCATGTGTCACAGGTAGAATGTTTCTCACTGGAGAAAGCACAATCCTATTCACAATAGTCACAAAAAAAAAGAAAAAAGAAAAAAAAAGAGATACCTTGGCATCTTCCTAATCAGAGAAATGAAAGACCTTTACAATGAAAACTACAAAACATTGCTCAAAGAAATCAAAGATGACACAAACAAATGGAAAAATATTCCATGCTCATGGATTGGAAAAATCAACATTGTTAAGATGTTCATCCTACCCAAGACAATCTACGATACCCATTATATTGCCAGCAGCATTCTTCCCAGACCTAGAAATGACAATACAGGAATTCATATGGAAACATAAACAACCATGAATAGCCAAAACATTCCTCGACAAAACAAAGCAAAAAAAAAAAAAAAAAAAAAGAAGGGAGGCATCACACTCCCAGACTTTAAACTTTATTATAAAACTACAATAATCAAAATAGCCTGGTATTGGTTCAAGAACAGGCAGGCATATAGACCAATAGACTAGCATAGATTCCGGAAGCAAAACCTCAATTTCTCAACCAACTCATCTACGACAAAGCCTCCACCATCAACCACGGTGGAGAAGAGAATCCATTCAGTAAATGGTGCTGGGAAAACTGGCTGACCACATGCAAAGGATTAGAACAAGCCCCCTACCTATCACTGTACACAAAAATCAACTCTAAACAGATGAAAGACCTAAGCTAAAAACCTCAAACTATAAGAACCTTAGAAAATGCTGGAGACACCTTTATGGAAATTGGAACTGGCAACCAATTTCTGATCAAAACCCAGTGCCCATGCCATAAGAGATAAAATAGACAAGTGGGACCTCATCAAACTGAAAAGCTTCTGCAAATCCAAAGAAACCATCAAGAGAGCAGGGAGACAGCCCATAGAATGGGAAAAAAATGTTTGCCAACTGTATATCTGACAAAGGCCTAACAGGATACAAAGAACTCAAATGTGCTGAAAAGAAAAAAACAGCCTCATTACAAAGTGGGTAAAAGATATGAATAGACACATCTCAAAAGAAAACATATGAACAGCCAACAGATACATGAAAAAAATCCTCAGTCTCTCTAGTCATCAAAGAAATGCAAATTAAAATCACACTGAGATACCAACTAACTCCAGTCAGGATGGCCATCATCAATAACTCAAATAACAACAGATGCTGGATAGGTTGCGGTGGGTGGGGGGATACTTCTACACTGTTGGTGGGAGTGTAAACTAGTACAACTTCTGTGGAAAACAGTTTGGCAATTCCTAAAAGATTTAAAAATTGACCTTCCATATGACCCCACAATCCCCCTCCTGGGAATATACGCAGAGGAACACCAACACTCTATGAAAAAGATACCCGCACATGCATGTTTATGGCAGCATTATTCACAATAGCAAAAAAATTGGACCAACCGTGCTGTCCATCAAAAGAGGACCAGATTTTTAAAATGTGGTACAGGTACATGGTGGACTACTATGCAGCCATAAGAAGAACACAATTATGAACTTCGCAGCAACTTGGATGGACTTAGAGTCTATAATACTGTGATCTATCATACTGAGTGATCTATCACAGAAACAAAGAACTAAGTACCCCATGTTCTCACTCATAAATGGACCTTGAACAATGATCATAATATTATAAGAAAGGGATTGTCTGTAGTGGGAAACTGCCAAGGGAGAGGGTGGGGTGGGATTGGCAGTAGTGAGAAACTGCCAAGGCAAGGGGCGGGGCACACCTTATCAACAAGGGTACCTGCATAATGAACATTTGTATACCTAACCCTGAAATGTATCCCTCATCTTTAAAATAAAAAATTAGAAAAAAAAAACAAAAACTGGTGAAATCTGAAAGAAAAAAATAAAACAAAAAAGAACTTCTCTGCATGAAACACTATGTTAAATACCTGGGCTACTAAGGTAAAGCAAATCAAGATTTAAAAAAACTTTATTCTTCAGTGTTTCCAGAGTGGGATTTGCACTTGCGTTTGTGCTTCTGAAAATAAGAAGACAAGTGCTGTGGCTGGAACAAACTGAGGAAACACCTCCCTCCGTGCCCTGTGCCTCGTTTTTTGTTCTCTCTTCCAGCCCTCTCTCTCTCTTTTTCTCTCTCTCTGTGTCTCTCCTTCTTTCCCTCCCCCATCCCCCATCTCTCTCTCTGTCTCTCTCTGCCTCTCTCTTTTCCTTTTCCTCTCTCCCTTCTCCTCTCTTCCTTCTCCTCTCTCTCTCTCTCCACCGTTCTGTCTCTGTCTCTGTCCTCACCTCTCTGTCTCTCCCTCCCCCCATCTTTCTCTCCACCTCTCTTTCAGTGTCTTTCTCTCCCTTTCCCTCTTTCCCTTCCCCTCCCCCCCCACTCCCTTCCCCTGTCTTTTCTCTTCTTTCTTCTTCTCTCTCCCTCTCTCTCTTTCTCTCTCTCTCCCCTCCCTCCTCCTCCCTCTGTTCTACTCTTAACTGAGTTTAATTTGTTGTCAGCTGTGCTTCATCCAGCCTAACAAACGGGGCAAACCTCTTTTCCAATAATTCCCACAAAAGTTCTACTCAAGCCTTCAATGAGCCCAGTGTCTGCAGGCCCATCCCAGGCATGTCACATAGGCAGGGGTGTGGGATACTTTGAGGACCCTCTCTAGAGGCTGGGTTGTGGCTATCCCCAAACCATGAGCCCTGAGAGCGTGGGAATATAGCACCCACAGAGAAAAAGTTCCATCACTAGGAAAAAGAGAATGGATTCTGGGAAGGCAAAATAACAGGTGCTCACTTCAGAATTGCATAGAAAACCTTTAATTCAATCTTAAGCAGTATCTCTTTTCCTGTTTGGAACTCTTTTCTTCTGCTTCTATTTTAATGAAATATTGTTAATCAAAAATTTTCACTTTAAATATGCCTTTTGCTATTCCACACTTCACTCTTAATAGACTTGCTTTCCCTCTCAAAGATGAAAATAAAGTGTCTTCTGGGTAAGACTGTAGTGAAAATGGCACGTTTTTACATTGTGGAGAAAAAAGGCAGATTGGCATAATAGCTGAGAAACAAAAATACGTATGAAAATATAACTTGTCATTAATGACGCATGTCATTTGATGCAACATCTGGCTTTACATAATCCTGAGAGACAAATATTTATACTTAAAGATTTTCATTATGTTATATTATTCATAATAGTGAAAAATGACCAACTCTGAAGTAATAAATATGAGTATTAGTTTAATGAATTATGAAATATCTACATAATAACTAAGCATGCATAAAATAATGTTCTGAAAAATATTTAGGAATATAAATTTTAGTATAAATGATTTAAATGTTTAGAGCAGTACACAGAATTATATTGGTTGTATGTCATTCCAATCTTATATTTAAAAAATTTTTGCTACTCAAAAAGTAAAAAAAAAAAAAGTAAAAGAAAATATGATAAAAGTTTAATCTCTGGAGTGGGTAAAATTAAGAATGTTTAAAAAATATTTTGTTAAAGTTTCACATGTAAAAATAATGCGTATTAGAGAAATGAGATAATAAATGTTGCAAAGACATTCAGATTTATAATAGCAACACTCAAGAAAATTCTATTTTGCCCTAATACAGCATATCAGGTGCTGATAAACTACTGGTGTTTTTATTGTTATTAATAGCTAATTGTTGTCATCCTTCTATTTAAAAAAAATTCTTCTAACATTCTTCTGCTCTTCATTTATTTAGTGGACTTGTTCTTGGCATTTCTTTGGCATGTTTGACTCATTCCTTCAATAATGTGCTTTTTGATGATACATAAATTATTGTGCTTTTTTTTCCTCTTCTCACTTATATATCTTGACCTTGGTTGCCTTTTTAAAAACCCTTTCACTTTTGGACTTGCATTCACTTTAGAATCTGTTTCTTCCTTCTTTTTAATTTTTTCTGCTTAGGGAAAAGAAGTCTGCCCTCACATGGTAACTCAGAAATCTAAGAATATGGAATGTAAGTCTCAGCCATTTCCTGTGTAGCTTGATGTTCCCAAGCATTCCATTAAGCTTTAAGACTGGAAGATACTCTGAAGCGGCATGGTCCAACCCATGCATTCTGTCTGTATCTTGCATTCAGAAGTGAACACACTGGGAAATAGAGGGGTTAGGGACTGACCTGAAGTCGGCAAGCTTGTTTGCTGCTGAGCTGTGGGACTCCAGAGAGCTGGCTCCATGCTCTTTCTGTACACAGTGCCCCTGGCTTCTTTCCTCTGAAATTTCTTAACCCATAAAATGATGTTAGCTCTTAGCTCCCTGGTAGGAAGCAGGTTATCACACCACGAAGTCTCTCTGCAGTTGAGAGTACTGTCACTCCATATATCCCATCAACTCTGAGAAAAAGCAAAATCTGAAAACAGACTTACATAATGTCAGAACCAAACACTAGAATGTAGGTTATACTAAATGCCACCAGCACACGTATTAATTCTGTTATTTTCATGACACATACATTTGCAGGGGTTCCTGCTCTAATCGTGGCCATTTGGATATGACAAAACCTGACCCTGTAGTCTTCCTCCATAGTCCTCAGCACTACACCATCAAGCCTGTTGGCTGAGACTCTGCCCAGGCAGTGATACCTCTCTTCCTCCTCCCACTTTCATTCAAGCCTAGGGTCAGTCACCTTTACCCTTGACTATCTTCTGCATCACACACATCTATACCTCTACCACCGCCGCCCCTTCCCACCAACCCCAACCTCAGATCCTTGCCAAGGCTCTCACAGAACTTCCAACCAGCACCTTCCACCGAGATGGTCCCTGGGAAAGGCACATCCCAACGAGAGGTGCTCCTGATGACAGGTCCAACTTCCTCCTGGAGACCCCGACACACCTCAGGGTCTGCTCTGTCCATCTGCAGGGTCCAACTCTGTGATTCCTCTTGCCACCTGCAGCCCAAGTTCTCCTGTGCTTCCAGCCCAGGCCTTGGCATAAGTTTTCTCTGACCAGGGTACGATTCCCTCACTCCTTTCCTCTAAGGAACTCTTACTCTGTTTTCAGCTCTTTGCTCAATCTTCACTTCCTCCCTTCAGAAGCCTTCTCAGCTCATCTTGCCGTGGATGAGTCACTCTTCCCTGCTGCTGTAGCTCCTTCCTTCTTTCCTTCTCAGTGGACTTCCCATTGCAGTTTTCCATTTATGTGTGAGCTAATTTGATTCATGTCTTGTTTCCATTAGACCACAGGTTCTAGCTTTGCCCGTAGCATACAGAAGACACCCACTAACCTTTTGTTGAATGAATGAGTAGGTGAACGTGTATTTAACATTCTACACATGTTGCATACACATGGGAGAGCAACTGCATTTTCTTCTACAGGTACGTCTTGTCTAGGAAGGGGCTGTCACCCATAAAAACAGGCAGCTGTCTTTCAGCTTCAGAGAAATGCTGAAGAAATCAAGCAACCCTGTTAGCTGTTGGCCCCAAAATGTACATTCTCTAAGCTCAGTATGGACACACCCTGGCACATGTTCCCTGGGCACATGCCGCCTCCTCACAGCTGCACCCCCAAATCCATTTTTTTTTCTTCAGGCTGCATATGATGCCCACATAACCTCCTTCCACCATAGTTGTAGGAATCTAACTTGAGGAAAGTGATTCTATCAAGATGCAATCTCTCCTGTACGCACATCTGCATGGTGCCTGTCTCTATCCCTTTCCTCCCGCCTGTGACCAGCCCACTACAGTGTGTTTCCAGTCCACGTCCTCTCATTTCCTGTAGGGTCTTGTAGGATCAGCTCACCACTCTTTCTCCTGTATTTTCAACTCTTCACTGGCTCTAATCCTCCAACAAGTGTGCTTACAAATAAAAATGCTACAAACACATTGCATATAAATATATCAGAAATAAAACCAGAACCCCCTGTGTCAAATATGAGTTAATTAGACACTTTATTCTAAAAGCTGCATGTTTGTCTTGGCTAGCAGCATTTATATCAGTAGAGTGGGTCTTGTTTTCTCTGTCTTAAACCCTTAACTTCTTCTCTATCTCATATTCTCAGACATTAACTTTAATCATATTTCACACAGAAAGTAGAAGCCTTCAAAGGAAAACTTCCAGATTGTTGATGCTCTGGCCCTTGGTCACCTTGTCTTCCTACTCCGCTTAGTACCTGCTCCAAGGAAAGGGCTGTTTTCTTATTTAAGGCAAATGCCTCTATTAGTGCAAAAGATACTATCTTTGCCCTCCTCAAAGACATAATTTTCTCCTGAGAAATCCATTCTTTTGATTTTTTAAATTGAAATGTTTCCATAATCTGGCCAATATTTTTGGCAATATACCCTATTTTAAAGAAAAACAACATAAGCACTCTTGACCTTACCATTCCCCACACAGAAGTAGCCTTTGTTGAGGTCACTATGGGCTTCTATATTACTAATTCAGTGGCCAGTTCTCAGCCATCCAAATCCCTCCTACTAGTAGAGTGACAGAACTGGCCCCTCCTCCTCCTTGAAGCCTTTTCGTATTTCATGTTCTCAGTGGCACCCTGTCCTCTGTTCTTAAGGTCCTTGCTGGTTCCTCCTCCTTCCTTGGCCTCCAGAGACAACAGTGCCCCAGGCTGTCTTCTTGTTCTTCTTTTCTTTAACCCCTACCCTGGCATGCTAGTTAATCCCCACTATTCCCTAGGATTAGGATGATACTTGCATGCCAATGACTTCTGATTATACATCGCCAGGTCAGAACTGTCTCCTAAACTCTAGATTCATGGATTCAGTGCTGCATATGGTAGTGTCTATACCTGGATGTCTCGTAGAAATCTCAAACAATACTTAGACCAAACCAAACCCTAGATTCGAATTTTCCTTCCTTAAAACTTGCTTTTCCACTTGTGCTGCCCATCTTAACAAACAACAATTCCATTCTTTCAGTTGCTCAGGTCAAAAGCCTTGGAGTTATCCAGACTCCTGGTCCATCTCCAAGATTATTACAATATTATTATATTAACCTTGTAAGGAGTCTTCCATTTTTGCCTTCATTACTCCCCATCCCCTCACCACACACCCACCATCTGGTTCTTTACTAATGACCATATTACCCAAAGTAATCCACAAATTCAATACAATCCTTATCAAACCACTGATGTCATTTCTCACAAAATTAGAAAAAAACAACCCTAACATTCATATGAAATCAAGAAAGAACCAGAATAGCAAAACAATCCTAAGCAAAAAGAATGAAACCAGAGACATCACATTACCTGACTTCAAATTATACTACAAGGTTGTAGTAACCAAAACTGCATGGGCCAGTGCAAGAGCAGACACATGAACCAATGGAACAGAATAGAAAATCCAGAAATAAACCCAAATATCTACAACCAATTGATCTTCACAAAGCAGTCAAAAACATACACTGGGGAAAGGACACCCTATGCAACAAATGGTGCTGGGAAAATTGGATAGCTACATGCAGAAAAATGAAACTTGATCCCTATCTCTCCCTATGTACAAAAATTAACTTAAGATGAGTTAAAGACTTAAATGTCAGACCCCAAACCATAAAAATACTAGAAGAAAACCTAGAAACACTCTTCTGGACATTGGCATTTATGACTACAAGCCCCAAAGCAAATCAACAACAACAACAAAAATAAACGAGTGATACTTAATTCAACTAAAAACTTCTACACAGCCAAAGAATTAATCAACAGAATAAATAGGCAACCACAGCATGAGAAAAGATATCCACAAACTATCAAAGGGCTGACAAAGGGCTAATATCCAGAATCTACAAAGAACTCAAACAAATTAGTGAGAAAGAAGCAAAAAATTCCATTTAGCAGTGGGCAAATGACATGAATGGACATCTCCCAAAAGAAGATATACAAATGGCCAACAAACATATGAAAAAGTGCTCTACATCTCTCATCATCAGGAAAATGCAAATTAAAAACGCAATGAGATACCACCTTATACCAATCAGAATGGCCATTATTTAAAAAATGTAAAAAAACCAACAACCAATAGATGTTGGCATGGATTCAATGAAAAGGGAGCACTAATACACTGTTGGTGGGAGTGTAAATTAACACAACTTATATGGAAATTGGTATGGAGATTTCTCAAAGAACTAAAAGTAACTCTACCATTTGATCCAGCCATCTCACATCTTGGTATCTACCCAAAGGAACAGAGGTTGTTACACAAAACAGACATCTGTACTAGTATGTAGATTGCAGTACAATTCGCAACTGTAAAGCTATGGAATCAACCAAAATGCCCATCAACTGATCATTGGATAATGAAAACATATATATATGTACGTTAAAATATATAAGCATTTAAATAAACACAAATACATATTTAAATTTATATTATCAAATACTATTCAGCCATGAAAAGGAATGAAATAGTAACCTCTGCAGCAGGGTGGATTGAGTTAAAGAACATCATCCTAGGTAAACTCATGCAGGAACAGAAAACCAAACACTGCATATTCTCACTTACAAGTGGGAGCTAAACTAAGCAAAGGTATAGAGAATGGCGTAGTGACTCAGAATTGGGAGGGTGGGTGGGTGGGGGGAATTAAAAAATCACCTATCAGGGGCAATTGTACAGGAGGGGATAGGGGGTATGCTTAACGCCCAGATTTCTTCACCATGATGCAATGCATCCATGTAATAAAAAAATCACTTGTTCTCCCTAAAGCTATTGAAATGAGAAGAAAGAATAAGCTACATATTCTAACCCATTTCCTGTTCTTCCTTAGCCTTTCTTTTTTTTAGCATTCTGCAAAGACTGCTTCCAAAATGACCACTGACTCGTGATCCGAATAGCAAGGCACAGCAAATCTCAGTCCACTGTGATTTGTGAAGACACTGGCCAACATTTCTTCTTAAGTGTTCCTTTTCCATTGACTTTTAAAGAATGAATTACTTTTTTCACGATTTTTCCCCCTATCACTTTGTTCATTCCTTTTATGTCTTCCTTTCTGGATCCTCTTTCTTTCCAGCCTCCTAAGTATAGAGATTCTCCCAAAGTTCCCTTTTATAACTAATTCTCACTCTGCACATATGCCTGGCTGGCAACTTGATGCCTTTCTTGTGCTCCCTGAGGCCTTTGCACTTAGAAAAGATTGCACTTGGCAAGTCGGGTCTGCCTGGTGCTAGTTCTGTGAGTAACTTATTCGCTTTGTTCCATTCCAAGACTTTTATAGAAGGAACTGATCTTTAATAACATTTATAGCTTCTTTCATGCTTACCAAAGTGCAGGCCTACACTATATGCTTAGCATGGTTTGAATTAAATTAGTAAAGTCTGGGGAAGCCAAAGTCATATACCGGGCGTCATCATCCATGACCACAACCCGAGTCAGAAATTCTGAATTTTTGCATTCTCTCAGTCAAATGATGGAATAATGAACAAATATGAACCAATTAATAAAATAATCACAGATCTTGGCAAAGGCAAAATAAATCAAAACTCTGTGTCCAAAAAAATCCCATGAACAGCTAGTAGTCAGTAGTCAAATTTCATGAGGAATTGAGTTGAAAAAAATGTTTACCGTTTCCACCATACACAGAGTGAAACCCATCATTGCTTGACCATAACCGTAGCACAGCCTGTTTTGCTTTATTTAGTGTCATCTCTGTCTTCTGACTGTCTCTTAGTGCTCTCACCAATGTGTTTACACCTATTTCTATGGAATCTGAATGCTTTGCTGAGGGAGAGCTCCAGGCCTAGGGCTCCCTGCTAAGGTCACCTGACTGATACTCACATTCATACAAGGTGCCTAAAGTCTTTAGTCTCCAACTGTCGCTAGAACTCTCCACCCCCACAGTGAAGCATACTCCTGCCCTTGCTGAATTTATATTAGAATTGGGGGGATGAAAATTGAAACCAGAAAAATATATTTAATATCACAGTTGTAGTAGCTATTAAGAAATACTTAAGCATTCCTTAAGAAAGAGGTGTACCATGGAGTTGGAACTCACGTTGACTCAGCCATGTGCTGGAAACTGCCCTGTTTACAGACATCATCTAGTATATTTTCCACAAACTCTCTGAGGTGAGGCTCTTATAATGAGGCGCTGTCCTCTGGCGAGGTGAGGTCATTTCCAGAGACCACACAAGTAGAGGTAAGGCACAAATACAAGCTCCCACCGTCAGATCTAAGATGATAAGCACTCTTCTTCCATGCTGCTTCTGACTTAAGCCATTATGTCATAATTTGGGCACTTGAGGCATTACTAGTGGGATTTTAAACAGTAACAGTTCATCGGAGCATACTACACACATAGAAAGGAACATCTATCAGCAGTGTACACTACATTGACTTTTCACAAACTGCCCACATTCAAGTAATCGGGACCCAGATGAAGACATGGAACAGGGCCAGGACCCTTGAAGCCCACCCTTGAAGCCAGACACTGACCAGATGTTTAACAGCACAAGTGAGCATTTCCTGTTTTTCTGATAACTGGACTTGTGCCATCTTTGGGTCTTGCTTACCGTGTTTGCGAGGTTCATCTGCATCACTGCATGGATTTCTTCTCATTATGTTGTGTTCTTCTCATTGTGGTGTAGTTCAGTGGGCTTTTACTATCACATTTTGCTTTTGGATTAAATAAAGATAGTACCGGTTGTTTTCTCTCCTGATACAGAGAAAATACCATTCAAGTAGTGCAAAAACGTATTAAAAGGCAAGATCAGCTCATGCCAGGATATCACCCATGTACATTTGCAAATTGATAGCAGTTTTGATGGAGAATGTCACAGTATACTTTGGAAGATTACGAGTTGCCACTTAGTTTTCATAACCTGCTATGCATACCTATTGTTTACTGGAAATTGTTTATTTATTTATTTTTTGAAAGAGTCTTTATATTTGAAATGAGTCATATACAGTAAGATGAAAAATACCATAAGCAAAATTAGTCATCAGTATTTACATATTAAAGTAATCTCACATTTATGTTTTTGAAGAGAGTCTTTAAAAATAGAAATGAGATAAACATAAGAATGAATGATATGCTTTCATTTAAAATTTTCACATTTTATAGTCATTTAAATTACTTTGCATTCAATTAGTTTTTCAAAAAATTTCAAAAGTTTCCTCAAACAGCCCTTCAGCTACCCAAATATAAACCTGGAGGAAATCAAAGTTTTACATTTTATCATCAATGAATTTTTTCTTTCATTAAGATTCAGTCTCCTCTGGGCTTTAATCCTGTTACTACAGCCTGTTCTTTTCCATTCAGAGGTCTCAGTGAAACAAAAATAACACACAGATAGGCAGACCTTCCAGGTGTGGACTTGTTTTTCAGCAAGAACCAGCTAAGGTACAGAAAATGCAGAGCACACAATAATTATGATTTCATAATAATATCTCCACTGAGGGCCTTGTTTTAATCTCTGGTGCATGGACATTGTCCTTCTTTGAACCTGCCTCCTTGTTCTGATCCAAGTTGTGCTTTGGTTGCCAGTTTTCTGAAAGGCCCAAGTCAGGCTCACTTTTGCGCTGCTTCTAGTCTTGCTTGGATTCTCCTGGGTTAGATCTCTTGCCCTCTGCACAGCCTTCTCTGCCTAATCCTGGTTCTTTCCACATGACGCTGAACTTCCTGGTGGCATCAGTCTTCCTCTGGTCCACAGCCTGAAGGCAGCTCACAGGTTGCCAGCCTGGGAGTTGGTTTCCTTCAGAGAGAGCATGGGAAAGTTCACACTAGGGCTGTGGTCCTCCATTCTGGCTGGACATTGTACTCAAATAGGGTGCCTTTAAAAAAGTTCTGAAACCCCGGGCCCAGCCCCAGGGATTCTGCTTAATTGAGATGAAGTATGGCCTGGATATTCAGATTTTTAAAACACATGCAGCCAAGTTTAAGAAGCATTTGCATTCCTCTTTGCTTTGAAGTCCAGGGTATTCTGATTATGAGCAGATTTCTGCTTTGACAAGACCTTTGGGATGCTATTTAGCTGTTTTCTCTTTGCTGGTATCTTCCCCCTGTTATCTGAATGTCTTGCCTAATTCTAATGAAGAATATATGGTCTTCTCATCTGATTTATTTACCCTGATGCCTGCCTATTTGGACTTCCTTCCCACTGTCTTATCTCCATGTTGGAATCTGACCTCATTTTGAATATAGTCTTGCCCTGGAGCACTCATTCTCACACTAACTGTAGGCCACACTCAGATCCACCCAGTGGCTCCTTTGTGAATACTTGGGCCCTGTCTACCTGGACCTGCCCTTTACCTTGCTTGTTAAGTTCTGTTTGGTTCACTTCACTGCTTGCTTCTTGCTCTTATATTCAACTTTCTTTATGCTGTGGCATAACCTGGAGGTGGGGAAGGGTAGGGAGTCCATATAGACATTGTAGGACAGGGAGTGGAGAACTTCTCATTCTAAACCTAATGGCAATCATCTTCCAGTCACCATCTTTCTGATGTAACTCCTTACACTACTGGAGCTCTTAATAGCATCAGTTTATTAATTCACTCATAAACCTTCATTGAGGACCTTGAGAGTCTGTTTTAAGTTGTATAAAGTAATTGAAGGTTGATACATTGAGTCTGTTATTACTGCATTTTTGACCGGAAGTGAAGAAGTGCTTTCATCCACACACTTAGAGAGTCAACTAGCTGATGACCAGCCATTTAAAGATACAGAAAATGGTCATCAATGTCTTTGATACTGTCAAAGTATGTTCTAGAATCTATATTGCTTAGACAGAATCACAGATACCAGTACTACAAAATGAAAGTGACCTTTGTATTAGTCCTCTGATTCAAGTAACAAAAATTTACTTAGTGTTTATCCCATGGAAGATATTGTTTCTGCCTTTAAAAATATAGTTGCATGGGATATTCAGACATGTAAAAAATAATAACAGAATGATATGACACAAAACATATATACATGAGGGAGGGAGAGAAGAGATCGGGTGGTAGAAGCACAAAGTCCATAGAAAGGAGCTCGGGTTGGGAAGAGGGACAGCTGGACATGTCTTCATGAAGAGGCACCACTTAGACTGTGGCTTGCAGAGTGAGTGGAATTGTAGCGGGTGTGAAGAAAGGGGCGCTGTCATTCCAGATACAGGGTGCCAAGGAGATTAGGACAGTGGGAAGCTTGCCAGGGAACTCCAGCATGAGTGACTCCAGAGAAGTATGTATCCAGTACATGGCTCAGATTAAATGCCCAGTAGAAGGGTATCAAATGCATGACTGGCAGAGAAGATTCCTGAAGGAATTCACTAGGTGGCACTCTTTCTTCTCTGGCTGTTTCTTCATAACAGGTGGAGAACATTTGGAATTACTGATGAATTTTTATTTTCTCCCAGATTCATGGTGTACATAGATACAACCTGAGACTGTAGAGCCTTTCTGTCTCTGTAGAACATTCAGAGAATTCCAGGAAGGCAGATTCTCAAGCGACATGGAAAACACTCATGGAATCACTGAGATTCTTGCTTGTGTGATAGTCTGGAATTCTTTCTGCCTTGGTAAGTTTTTTGGTATTCACAATTCTTCCATTTCAGTATCTTATTTAAAGTTTTCTACTCCTGGGAAATATTTGTAAAAATGTATTTTTATATCTTGCATTTGAAAGTTATCTACTGACTCTATTAGAATGAAACCTTATTTCACTTTTCATTTTGGAAATAAGAATATTAAAATCTAATACATCGAATCTAAATTTCCATAATATCAAAGCTATGAAGCAGAAAATGTCATGGAAAATGACTTTATTAATATATATCTAATAATTTTTAATTATAATTAATCCATTGTCTCCTGGAAATAGCTGAAATATGAAAAATTCATAAATAAAATAATAGCACATACTGGGTCACATGATAATTTTGAAATATAAAGCTTCTCAGATCAATTAATTAGAAATTATTTTGCCATTGATTTTGACATCTTTGGAGAACGATTGGCAGGTATTTGAATAACATGTGCAGTGAAGTGACAATTTAAATCCAAAATTCTCTGGACCAATTACACTTCCAATTATCCTTAATAGTGCTGCAGATCATATTTTCTTGTTGTTGCTTCTTAATGAAACAAGAAATATTGTCCTGATGTGCCCTTTTCAGTTTCTTTGTCTTCTTTAAAAAATTGTAATTATTTAGGAAAACTATAAAAAATAATTTTAATAGAAATTCGCATTTTAGCAAGTTCATTTTTAACTGGGATACTGATGAGAAAGTGGCAACAAAGTTTTCTAAGATTTCCAGATAAACTAGCTAATATCCTCATAGAGGATTAAAGGATAACACTAGGGAAGAAAAAGATAAAAAGTAAAATAAACAAGTCTTGAAGAGGAAGTCTGTGAGTAGTGTTTCTATGTCTTACATGTGTGATAATGGAGAGTTCATTATATGTAGTGGAATATAGTGAATATTGTGAAAGGAGAAGACGCCAACAACATAAAATGCACAAAGGTTGGTTTTTTGCTATCTTCATATTATTTGCATCTAGAACAGATCTTAGAGAGTGGTTGCTAGCTTGTCTGCAAATGCGCTCGAGATGAGCACTTACAATGAGTGTCAACAAGACACTTTCTTTTTTTTTGAGTTAGAGTCTCACTCTGTCGCCCAGACTGGAGTGCAGTGGCCGCTCCCAGCCACCGCAGCCTCGACCTGCTGGGCTCCGGCGATCCTTCCGCCTCAGCCTTCCGAGTAGCCGGAACTACAGGTGCATGCTACCACGCCCAGCTGATTTTTGATTTATTGTAGAGATGAGGTCTCGCCAAGTTGTCCAGGCGGGTCTCGAACCCGCGGGCTCAGGCAATCCACTCACCTCAGCCTCACAAAGCACGGGATTACAGGCTGAGCCACTGAAGCCGGCTGACACTTTTTTTCATATGTGGAGTTGCATGTAGGACTCCCTCTCATGGCATCTCCATTTATCTCATGGTCTCCGTTATGTCCCACGGGCCATGTATGAGAAGCTATATCCCTAATGTACTGTGTTCTTGAGGCCTGAATGCCATCCCTGGTTTTCCAACCAGGAATTTTTCAAGGCTCAGGTTGAACTTGGCCTTAAAAAAAAAGTCAGTTTGGGCGCGGTGGCTCAAGCTTATAATCCCAGCACTTTGGGAGGCCGAGGCGAGAGGATTGCCTGAACCTGTGGGTTCAAGACCAGCCTGGGCAACATGGTGAGAACTCGCCTCTACAATAAATCAAAAAATTAGCTGGGTATGGTCATGCGCACCTGTAGTTCCAGCTACTTGGAAGGCAGAGGCAGAAGGATTGCCTGAGCCCAGCAGGTTGTGGTTGCAGTGGCCGAGAATGTGCCAGGGCACTCCAGCCTGGGCCACAGAGTGAGACTCCAACTCAAAAAAAAAAAGAAAAGAAAGTCACAGATCTGCCTCTTCTGAATTCCCAGTCCTGCCTCCATCCCAGAAAATGGCTGCATTCTACACAGGTGAAGGCCAACATGCTCCAATGTTCAGGTTTCTCTCTTTCTTAAGTGTCTACTCAGTGACTTCCCATGTGAATGGAAGGGACACATGCTACTTTTGTGTTTTCTTCATAAAAGGCGTTCATGTTCAGAACTTCACTCTTTCTTGCCCTTCTGACCCTGAGGACCATTTACTGAAAATGGTGGCACCACAAGGTGGGGGGAGCTTGTGTACCTGTGTCACTATTTGGATGCATTTGACTATGAAAGGAGAATACAAGTTCAGTGTCTTAAGCCACCTGATGTCTGGGATTGGTCTCTTGCATAAGTGAGCATGACTGAGGGTCTCCTTCATCCTCATCTCCTTTCTTGTCCTGGCATTCTTTCCTCTCCAACGACTCTGACTAGTATCCTCAATGGTCTATGTATTGCTAAATCCAGTGACCACCAAGAGCCAGTTGATGAACACCACTTCCTCAATTACCTCTAAAGCAGTATTATTGACCCTCATTCCTGAGCATCACACCAAATGCATTAAGTTCTTATCTGAAATCTCTTCTTGGATGTCTCTCACATGTCTTGAATTCACCATTTCTCTCTCAATGTTCTTCTTCTCCAGTGTCCTCATCTTAATTGCTGGTTTCCTTCCAAGCCAAGAACCCCACTTACACCTCCATATCCTCCATCCAGTCAATTGTAAGTACTTGTAATTCATCTCCTAAGCTTCTTTATATACATCAATTTTCTCTAACCTTAATGACTATCCCCTTAGTCTTTAACATCAACTACTCTGCATAGACCAGTGGCATCATCAAAGCACTGGCCTCCCTAAGTATAAAGTAGTCTGTGGTACATCCTGAATCCAATAATGAAATTCCAAAAACTTAAATCTGATCTGGTTAAAACCCATTGCCTTTAAGATACAGCTCAACACTACTGGTTTTTCTAGGCCTCCCATGGCCTGTGCCTGCTCACCCCTCCAGTCTATCCCTCCTCCCACTCGCAGTGCACACTTCTACGATGATGGAGTCTTCACAGCCCTTGCTATGTGCCATTCTATCTATATTCTACACTCACCTACATGCCAGTTCCCTTGTCTCAGATTTGGCAAAAGTCTATTCACGCTTCAGATAAAAGCTTATTTCTTCAAGAAGGGCTGCCTGGCTTCCAGGACTATATCTCTACCCAACATGTTCCCTGTATTGTTTATTTTTTTAGTACATATACTTTTCACCACTTTATCCCCAGATCTTTGTGTAGTGGCTAACACAAAGGAGAAAAGTTAAGGTTAACTAATTGAATCATTTTATACTTATCAGAGAGAAACATAGATTTTATTTTCATGTGTCCTTCTTTCACTATATTTTGAAGTCCTTAAAGACAGAGGCCAGAGTTTCCTTTGCTAGTACGGTATCTGGTACAGAGCTGGTATCTAAGAGCATTGAATGAATAAGTGAATGAGTTAAGGATTGAATCAGCAAAACTGTACTGACAGAGAACCAAACACTGCATGTTCTCATATGTGTGAACTAAACAGTCACAAAGGTGGAAACAATAGACGTTGAGGTCACCAATAAAGGGTAATGGGTGAAAGGTGCTACGATTCAGAAACTGCCTGTAGGGCACAATGTTTATTATCTGGGGAATGGGTCACCCGAGATCCAATCCCCACCACTACACAATATGTTCATGTAACAAACACACATGTGTACCCCCTGAATCTAAAATATGAACAAACAAATAAATAAATACATAAGCAAAACAAACAAACAAACAAACAAACAAAAAAACTGTCTTAAGCTAGGTGAGGTGACTCAGGCCCAGTATTTTTGGAGACAGAAGCAGGAGGTTTACTTGAACACAGGAGTTCAAGACCAGCTTGAGCAACAGAATGAGACCTCCTTTCTACAAAAAATATGAACATTAGCTGGTGTGGTGGTGTATGCCTGTAATTCCAACTACTTGGGAAGCTGAGATGGGAGGATCTCTTGAGTCCAGGTTGTCGAGGCTGTAGTAAGCCATGATTGTGCCACTGCACTCCACCCTGGGTGACAGAATCAGACACTGACACATATACAAAATCTCATATTCTAACTATTTTCTCCAACAATATGCAATACATTATTGTTTGCTATAGTCATCCTACTGTGCAGTGGAATACTAGAAGTTATTCTTTTTTTCTAACTATAACATTGTACCCATTGACCAGCTTCTCCAAAATTCCCTCTTCCCTCACCCTTCCTAGACTCTGGTAACCACCATTCTACTCTCTAGTTTCATGAGATCAACATTTTCAGATTCCACATGAATTAGATCATACTGTGATCTCTTTGCATTTCTGTGCCTGGTTTATTTCACTTAACATAGTATCTTCGAGGCTCATCTATGTTGTTGCAAATGACAGGATTTCATTCTTTTTTATGGCTAAATGGTATTCTATTGTGCAAATATACAATTTTCTTTATCTAGTTATCTGTTGATGGACACTTAGATTGATTCCATATCTTGGCCATTGTAAATAGAGTGGTAATAAACAGGAGGGTGCATATTTCTCTGATAAACTGATTTCCTTTTGTCTGGGTAAATACCCAGTCATGGGACTGCTGGATGATATGATAGTTTTATTTTTAATTTTTTTAAGGACTAATAAACATTTCCACCAATGGTGTATGAGTTCTCTTTTCTCTGCTTCCTTGCCAGTATTTATTACTTTTTGTCTTTTTGATGATAGACATCATTACTAGGTTGAGATGATATCTTATTGTGCTTTTGATTTGCATTTCCCTAATGATTAATGATGTTGAACATTTTTTTATACATGTTAGCCTTTTGATACTTGTCTTATTTTGAGACATGTCTACATAGTTCCTTTGCCCTTTTTAAAATTATTTTTTTTTTACTTTTGATTTTCTTGTGAATTCTGGATATTAATCCAATTAGATTCATAGTGTGCAAGTATTTCCTCCCATTCTGTTGACTATCTCTTTACTCTATTGTTTCATTTCTTTGCTGGGCAGAAACTTTGACGTAATCCTACTTGTCTATTTTTACTTTTGTTTACTATGCTTTTGAAGTTTTACCTAGCAATTCTTGCTCAGACCAGTTTCACAGAGCATTTCCCCATTGCTTTTCTTTCTAGTATTTTCATAGTATTAGGTATTACATGTAAGTCTTATTCTGTTTTGAGTTAACTTTTGTAAGTGGTGAGAGATAGGTGTCCAGCTTAATTCTTTTGCATGTGGGTACTTAGTTTCCTTCAAATTCTTAACAAAATAATAGCAAACTAAATCCTAAAGCACATCAAAAAGATTCTTCACCATGATCAAGTGGGATTCATCCCAGGGATTCAAGGATGGTTCAACATATACAAATCAATACATATATATCCCATTAATAAAATGCAGGACAAAAACCTTATGGTAATTTCATTAGTGGCAGATAAAGCATTTGATAAAATTCAGCAACACTTTATGATAAAAATTATCAACAGATGTAGTATAGAAGAATCATAGTTCAGCACAACAAAGGCTATGTATGAGAAACTCATAGCTAGTATACTGAATTGGGAAAAGTTGAAAACTTTTCCTCTTAAATATGAAATGAGACAAGGATGACCACTCTCAGCACTAATATTCAACATAATACTGGAAATACTAGCTAGAGCAATTAGGCAAGAGGGAGAACTAGAGGACATATGAATTAAAAAGGAGGAATACAAATTGTCCTGTTTGCAGATGACATAATCTTATATGTAGAAAACCCTACAGATTCCACCAAAATACTGTTAGAACTAAATTCAGTAAAGTTGCAGAATAAAAATAAACAAATAAAATCATTAGTTTTTCAATATGCCAATAGCTAACAGGTTGAAAAAAAATTAAGAAAGCAATACAATTTATAACCAGAACAAAAAAATAAAATACCTAGGAATATATTTAACCTAAGAGGTAAAATATCTCTACACTAAGTACTATAAAATATTGATGAAAAAATTAAAGAGGCCAGAAATAAATGAAAAGATATCCTATGCTCAAGTACTGAAAGAAGTAATATTTTTATATGCCCCTACTACCCAAGGTAATCTACAAATTCAGTATAATCCTTATCAAAACCAATGACATTCTTCACAGAAACAGAAAAAAAAATTCTAAAATTTATATGGAAGCACAGAAGACTCAGACTAGAAAAAAAAAAAAAGTTGAATAAAAAGAACAAAGCTTGAGGTATCATACTACCTGACTTCAAAATGTACTGCAAGCAATAGTAACCAAAATAGCATGGTACTGGCATAAAAACGGTCACATGGACCAATAGAACAGAATAAAGAGTCTAGAAATAAATCCACACATTTACAGCCAAGTGATTTCTGACAAAAATGCCAAGAGCACACATTGGGTAAAGGACAGTCTCTTCAATAAAAATTCACTTCTTATTGATGTTCTCCCATAGGTGTCTCATTTGTTCTACACTGAAATTTCACGAATAGTTTAGATCAATATCATTATGATTATTTTACACATAGAAAACAAGATTTAGAAGAGGTAAGGGGCCTAATCAAATTCACAGATAGTACATGAATACTGGGAAGTCATCTAGGTCTTCCCACATTAATCCCACACACCACATGTTCTTACTACCCTTTATGCTACCACTGAAAAAGAAAGACAGACTATTTTATTCATTATTTTATAATTAAGCTTTTAAAATGAAAATTGTGAAAACTAAAAGAATCATTACTTAAGAAAATAATCTTTCAAGAAGTCTTATAGAATTTTAAGAAACGAATTTTGCCCTTTACATACTTTGAATATCAAATCCATATGCCTATTTAATAACAGGGGAACCTATTTCTATTTAAGCATTTTTCTTCCTATAAGCTACCACATTAACTGACTGATTATTTATGTATCCATTCATTTTCTCATCCATTCACCAAACATTCACGAGCACTTGTTGATACCAGCTAGAAGACTAAAGACAGATAAAATAGAATCCCTGTTCTGATGGAGTTCTCAAATAATAAGCAAGAAGATACATTAGTAAAAATGAGAGTCCAGGCTCAGTGGCTCAGCCTGTAATCCTAGCACTTTGAAAGGAGGCCGACGCTAGTTAATTGCCTGTGCCCGCAGGTTTGAGATCAGCCCGGGGAACTTGGCAAAATCTCGTCTCTACAACAAACAACAAAAAAAGTTAGATGGGTGTGGTAGCGTGCATCTGTAGTTACCGCCTACTTGGAAGGCTGAGGTGGAAGGATCAGCAGAGTCCAGCAGGTCAACCCTTGGGTGGCCATGAGTGTGCCACTGCACTCCAGCCTGGGTGACAGAGTGAGAGACTTCCAACTCAAAAGAGAGAGAGAGAGAGAGAGAGAGAGAGAGAGAGAGAGCGAGAGCGAGAGAGAGAGAGGGAGCGCAACAACATTAAATGCATTGATAGAAAATAAATGCAATATTATAGGAACATCAAGATGAGTCACTTAATTCATTCTGGAGGTGGGACCATGAAAGATTTTCTTAGAGATTGAGCTCAGGATGAGAAATTATTTCAGACAGTGAGACCAATATAACCGTAGTGTGTAGATGGAAAGGCAAGACACTTCGTGTGTGTGCATATGTGTGTACGTGATTTTACTACAATCAGGTGTATGTCTTGCAAAAGCATAATTACAAGATAAAGGGTGAAGAAAATATGAACAAGGTATGAAGGGTCTTGTATGTTATTTCAGGGTGTTCAGACTTTATGTCATAGGTACACCATGAAGTACTCATTAAAGAGCATGTCATTATTAGAACTGCATCAGATAGGTGGCTCTGACTATTGGGTGAAAAATGAATATAAAGAGCAGATGACCAGAAGTATTTAATCATTTTTAGGCCAGTTTCTCCTATGCAAAGACAAATCTAATACATGTATTCATATGAATGAAACAATGGCAAAAACAAATGAATAGCAGCATCAAAGCTTACAGGAGTAGAACACAATTTAATTTTGTCATGTTTTATAGTTTTGTTTATATAAGTAGTGTCTGAAGACTTTAAGACTTTAGAAGTTTTCCATGTATTTCAAGTTCATAGAGTAAACAAGTCATCAAGTTATGTTTTAAAAGTATTTAACAATAATATTATTAAAAAGAGACATTACCTCCTCATACAGGAAAAGTGATTTTTAAAGAAGTGTTTCTGAAAATAACCAGCAAAGGAGAATATACAGGAAAGATGCATGAGATGATGCATGGTTAAGGTTGACAGAGGACAGCATACCAAGTTTGTGTAGAATCTCAGCATTTGGACCACATAACCAAAGGTTTTTATCTGAATGGATTTCTACTCATGAAAGAGAACTCTAGTGTCTCCAAACAATAGATTTTTAAGAATTAAGCCAATGCTTCGAAATCAGAGGACCAGAAGTAGTTGATATTATGGACAAAGTTCTATATCTATTATATTTTTCACACAAAAGTTGATGACTATAAATATAATTTGAATTTAAAATCCCACAAGTAAATTGTACAACTACAATTGTTTTCTGTTGATCAATGCTTCTGGGACCAGACTAGTAAGCAGGAAGCAAGATCAATCTCAAGTTTTAAGACCTAAGACTGAGTTTCTACAGATGGATTTATAAGCATCTTTCTGAATGGAAGTGATTACTCTGTTATAACAAATGATATTCCTGAAAATAGTCCCAAAGAAGAAAAAATGGTGAATCTGTTTTTCAAGTTTTGCCCCAGGGACAAATGTAGCTCTGTATTGCTCCAACATGCAGTTAAAACAACACTGCAACTCTTAGGGTATAACAGTTCTGAGGGAGTTCTCCCTTTGCTCATTCTATGAATTGAGTCAGAGGTCTCAAACAATAACTTTTACTTGAAATTGCTGCTAAAAGGAAAAGGCAGGTAGAAGACTTCTTTTAAGGAAAAAGATATATTCTTGCAAAACAGGTGTTTTAAAAATTCTGCTGTATCCAGTCATTCTGACCACTTTGATTGCTCTTGAGCTTCCTTGAACATCAGAATCACTTAAAGAGCTTCTTGAATAAATATCCCTGGGCTCCATGCACAAACTACTGAGTCAAATGTTAGGGAATAGTTCAAATTTATATTAACTGAGAGGTTAACTGAGGGGCTTTTCCATGCAGCCTCATGCTCTGCAAGGTATAAAAAGAGCAATTTTTTTTTATATTGGCGAATTATGGAACAATGAAATAAGGTGTGTTTTATTTTATCTTTTAGATTAGAAAATGTAGTTTATTTAGAAAGCAAATTGGAGAGAGAGAGAGAGAGAGAGAGAGACAGAGAGAGAGAGACAGAGAGAGAGGAGAGTCACCTCCCCAAGGTAGGGAATGGGACCAAAGCTTGAGAAAACATGGCCAGACCATAGCTCAAAGAGCACATGGTCATTCCACAGCTTGCCAAGGCAACAGCAGCAATGGTCTGGCAATGGCCATAAGGTGTGTTTTAAAAATTGATGTCTACTGTCCCCTGCCTTTGCTCCACTTACACATTTATAATTTTTAAATTTTGTTGAAAAGGTAATTTATAGGAAAAGTCAGTACTAGTTGGTGTAGTCAAAGACTTAGCAATCACAGCAGTTCCAGTTAGTTAAATATTCTAAGATTCAGTTGTCCAAAGAGGAAAAAAAAATTTATGACAATATATAGAGTTTGCAATGGTTTTTATCTGAGAACTCTAGATTTGAAGTGGGTGGAGTTGCCTTAAATCTGCAGCTATGAAATGGAAATACATCTAAAAAAAGGAAAAATGTAAACAGTAAGTTAAATTTGAAATTGTTGACACAGACATTTGGGAATTAGGAGAGGGAAATATCAAAGATTACTGAGTCTTTTGGTCATCACTGTCTTCTGTGGTGAAGGGATCCTACCAGCATTTCCCGAATACAGCAAAATGTGGGACTCTAGACATTATCATAGTTTCCTAATACAGTCAACTTTCTCTATTTAAATGAAAAGTTACTTGACTCAGGGATTGTCCTAAAGTTTCTTTAATTCTTTGTATTTTGAATTTTAGAATCATCATATGTAAATTGACTGAAGATTTTTAAATATACAAATATTTATTTCTATTTAACAGTGAAAGTGAGATGAGTTAAAGACTGTTAATGATTATGTAATCATTCTTTGTTAGTATTAATTGTCTCTGGGCTTTTAAAGCTCTTTCCTCAAATGATGGCTAAACACAAGTTAAAAATAAAAATTTCAAAAATTTGCCAAGCTAGGTGCTCTGAACTGCCTTTACTTGCTTTTAAGAGATGTACATGTTTGAACATGGAAATGAATTTTGTGCAAATAGCTGTTCTTTCTCTGTGCATGTTCTTTAGTCAATATTATATTTATGTGGTATCTGTAAGATAGAGGAAATTGATTACCTATCAAAAAGTTTAAAAGGAAATGATACACTTTCTAGAACACTCTGTAATGGCCTATGAGTTGCAGAACATCAAGCTTGTTTTTGCAATAAAAACTTTCATTTCCTGTATTTAAAAAATAGACCACAGTGCAGTAACCCCGCAGAAAAGTTTCAAAAAATAGAAGTGCCTTCCAAAGTGACTTCTAATGATCTTGTATTAAAATATATTATAAAATAAGTAATAAAACTTTTCTTAATCTCACATGCATTTTTATTTCCATATCTTTTACTAATAAATTTCTCCAATAAGCAGGAACTTAACAATAATATTTTTGTATTTCTCCCTGCAGCTTACACAGAGGATAATGAAATAGGTTGATTGTACAAATGGGTAACATCAAACTACTTGAAAGGATGTGATGCGTCTTATAGTCTCACTGAGTCATTCCACCTTCTTCATCCCTTAAGTAAGTAGCATAATCATTTTACCTTTGGGTATTCTGGAGTATGTTGATTCACCTAACTTCTGCCCTTCATTTGTCACTCAGTTGATGGAGTTAACTGTATGATCAATGACTGCCATGCATGGTGAGGGGCACAACATTTGTAATGTTCAAGACTTCTGAAAACACAAACACCAGGACAGCAGCACTGCCAGCATGACAAGGTATCACAGAAGGATGTGGAGAGTCAGAGACAGGAAGTGTCTGGGATGAAAGAAGAGGTAAGTTTGGAAGACCTATCAAAGGGACGGCTGATGGATAAGAATGTATGTAGAATAAGCAGTGCTAACGATGGTGAAAGTCCTCCATGTCTTTTATCCTCATGAGGCCCAGACTCTCTATGACGTAATACCATCAATTTTCTCCCAGCGATATCTTCACCCTTGATACTTGGTGTTTCTTATTGAGTCCAGAGTTGTCTGTGGGCACACCCCTTTCCTGGCAGAAGTCTTCAGGTAAACCATTATTGTCAGGTTGTCTTACCAGATGCAGCATCCTTTGGCTTACACATTTTCAATCATCAGAATGGAGAGTAAGGTTAGATTCTGCAAACAGAGAGACATATACCTTCTAGGCTTTTGGGATTTTAGGGGAAGGATAGTACAACATCAACTTAACTTTAGGAAGGAGGAGGAGTCAAACATTGCTTGAATTACAAATTCACTTATGTATAGAATAAATATTTGCTATTATGTAGATTGTATAATAAAATTATAGTATAATATGAGATTTGAAACAAAATAAAATATTTTAAATACAACTTAAACTGAGACTTTTTTAACATCTTTTTTTTTTAAAATGGGGATACAATTCAGAATTAGGCATACAAGTTAAACTGAGACTTTTAAAGATGAAAATTAATTAAAAAATTAATTTAAAAAATCCAGAATAACACACTGTAAAGTAAAACAAAGTTGAAAAAAATTTAAAAAAGAGGCTAAGATAATATGGAAAAATATATTAAAAGCAAGCAAATAATATTAGTCCTTAGAATCATTTAACTGCTTATTTTTCTATCATTTTATTTTTGTTTTACTGCTATATTAATTTTAGTACAGTTTTCTGTCTTTATTGCTTCTTTGTGTACAACTTTTGTTTTAAGATTATATTTTACCCTGTTTAGTCAATATTTAATTATAAAATATTAGTTTTTTCTCTTTCATCAAATTAATTTTGTTTGTTTTACATTATCTTGTTTGATTTTCTAAATGTTGTTTACATAGAGAGATACAAATGATTTTGTATCTAGTCATATTGCTAAGTTGACTTATTAATTATAATAGTTTATACATTCTTTTGAATTTTCTGCATATCCAAAATCAGGAATAATAAAGACTTTTTCAAATTCTTAGCATTTTAATTTTTATCTAATTTTATTACACTGTTCAGGACCTCAAGTGTAACGTTGAACAAAAAATGGCAAAAGTAGGCATACTCTACATAATGTCAATTCTTTGACTTTTAAAAAACATATAGCAAGTTTTGGTAAATATACTAAGCATGTTTGAGAAAAATGCAAATACTGAGGACCCCATCAATTTACTCAAATTAAAAAAAAAATCTTTTTTTAGGATATAGAATTTCAAATAGTCATTTATTTTCTTTAGTCCATTTAAAGATATCATTTGTTTCTGGCTTATATAATTTTACTGAGAAGTGTTTTTCACTATTATTATTGTTCATTTGAGGGAAATACGCCATTTTTCTTTGACTGCTTTAATATTTGTTTTTGACTTTCAGAAGTTCAACTACAAGGCACCTATGTGTGATTTAAAAAAAAGAAAAATCTATTCTTCTACAGACTTGTAGATTCTTGAATCTGTAGCATGATATCTTTCATCATTTGGGAAAATTTTAGTCATTATCTCTTTATATATTGCTTTTTCCATGATGCTATATCTTCTGTCCTTCTCGAACTACAATTGTACATACACTAGAACTTTTCACTATGTCCCACGTTTTTGTCTAACCTTTAAATTTTTTGTGTGTATTTTCTTTGCTTTAATCTTACATTTTCTACTCACCACTCTTGTGGTTTGCTATCCTTTTCTTCTGCTATATCTAAACTGTTATTATTTGTTTCCAAAAAAATTAATTATTGCATTTTGTTTTCAATTAATTTTTTTTATAAGTTTTCATAGATTTAATTCGACTTTTTAGTAGAGGTCCATGTTCTGGTAAAATTCTTCATATTTTTATTTTATTGAGCTTTTTTTTTAGATTAGAAAATATAGTTTATTTAGAAAGCAAATTAGAGAGAGAGAGAAAGAAGCGATTCACCTCCCCAAGGTAAGGGAGAGGGCCAAAGCTTAATCAAACATGGCCCTTACTGAGTTTTTAATTACAGTTATTTTAAAGTCCTCCTGATAACATGACTTTTTAGCAGAATCCCGAATTATGGTAAAATTCTCCATATTTTTATTTTCCTGAGCATTTAATTATTGTTATTTTAAACTCCTTCTGATAACTTCAATATCTTGACTACCTTACACTGATAAAAAAAAATAGATCACCTTCTCTGATTATTGTCTTTCTTTTCTCTGGCTTTTGATAATTTTGTGCCGGGTCTTGACATTCCTAAAAGTGTTTTATTAGAGATTGAATGATATGTATCATTAGAGATATTTTATTATTAGAAAATATTAGAGATACTTTGAAGCTGTGGCTGTTGCTTTACTCCTCCGGAGATAACTCCTTTTGCTTTCTCACAGGAAGTACAGGAAACTGGGCTGGACTCGATTCAGTTTTGCTAGATCCACTCTATTTCCAGTTTAATTTTACTCCTATGATACTGTCCTTTCTCTTACCTGAAAATGTTGAGTGTTTATCTTCTCCTTGGTAAGGTCTGGACTCCATTTTTTTGTTTTCCTCTCTAGCTTCATGGTTTTTCCAAGAGCTCTCTTCATCTTTCCAGACTACTGGAGACTGCTGTGTGCTTGGCATCTTTGCCTCGAGTTCCTGTGCTGCTTAAATGATAGCACATCTCTTCAGGGGAAATAAGATGCAGGGTATTAAGCTTCCCTTCATGTGTTTTTTTTCTCTTTAGATTAATTTTTCTGTAAGTCCTGCCGGCCTGGATAGCCTCAAATGCCAGTTTTGCCTCCCCAACTTTGGGAGACTGCCAAGAGCTCACTTCAGGTTTCTGTTAGTACCTCTTTCTGTTTTCTCTTTTTCAGTTTAAAAACCAGCAAATGTCTCAAGTGAAAAAATTTCTGTGGAATGTGATGTTCACCTCAATGCGTGTCTCTTCTCTCTGAAATTCTGTTTCTTAGGGTCTGTCTCTTTTGTTATCTCAGCCATGCTTTCAAATTGGTCACTTTGTGTTGTAGCCTAATTTTTCTCATTATTCTTGGTGGGAGCATAGGTCAGTACCAGCTACTCTACCAATATCTAAAGCAGACATTTTTATTGTATATTTTTCTGTTATTGTATTTTCAGTTATTAAATTTCCACTTTGTTCTTCTTTATGTGTTCTCTTTCTTGCTGGGAATGTCTGTACTTTTATTTCAAAAGGGTTCGTAGTTGCTCTTTGAAGCATTTTTCTTATAATAGCCACTTCAAATCTGGTCAGATAAATTTGGTATCTGAGCCATCTTGGGTTGTGTTTTCTGACTCTTTTCTCAATTTGAGATTGTAGTGGTTCTTGGTATGACAAGTTACTTTTTACTTTATTTAGATCATGTTAATCAATAATAGGCTCACCTATGTAGCTTCCATAGACCACAGTTCAGCAAGCATCACTGAGTGGTCACTGCTGGTTGTGGTGGTGACCTCTGCTCATGTCACCCTGGGGCAGCTTCCACAGACAATGGGGATAGGAGACTGTTTTTCTCTGGAGTGTGTCCAAAGGGTTATGCTCTGCATGGACACTCCCTTCCAGGTCCTTTGGCTAAAGAGAAGAGGTTTATCTTTTTTTGTTTGGTTGGTTGTCTGGTTTGTTGGGGTACATATACAGTTTTTCATGTGTACCAACCAACCAATCAACCAACCAACCAAACAGAAAAAGATAAACCTCTTCTCTTTATATATATATATATATATATATGAAGTTTTTTTTTTTTTTTTTTTGGCTGGGGTGAAGGATCTGCACTTATTCTTTTTTCTGGTTTGTGATATTTTCCAGTACTCAGACCAGGATATTGAGGAGGCAGAAAAATATTCTGCCAAGCTATACCTTGAGTTCCAACATCTCTAAGAAGGATGTCTTCTTTTCTTCACATTTCAGTCTTCTGTTTTTTGTTTCATGTGCTTTGTCCAGAGTGTTCAGATGCTATTGGTTGAGAGGAAGAGGGTGAAATGTGTCTACTACATTGAGAGAGGATGAGGTAAAAATTCTCATTAACTTTGAATGTTTATCTTTCATTTAAACATTATTTTACAAACTTTAGCTCTCTGGGATCATGCAGAGTGGAGGTCTTTCAGCAACTGTGCTCCTGGGAAGAAAGGAGCAGTCAGGATAGAGCATTGTAGAAAACACTCAGATTCCAACACTTTGACTCACATGCAGAGAACTGTACCCTGGCAACCAGAGTTCTTTTATTTCTTTTGTAAAGTGAAGTTGACTGCCTTTATTTTTCTGAATATAAAATCAATCTTTGTTTATTAGGGTAAATTTTTGAAAATCATATAATTCTTTTTTTTTTTTTTTTTTGAGTTGGAGTCTCACTCTGTCGCCCAGACTGGAGTGCAGTGGCCGCTCCCGGCCACCGCAGCCTCGACCTGCTGGACTCCGGCGATCCTTCCACCTCAGCCTTCCAAGTAGCTGGAACTACA
>CAUYQG010154067.1:0-25548 GCA_963574415.1 Tarsius wallacei
ATTGGCCTCCCAAAGTGCTGGAGTTAGAAGCAAAAGCCACTCAGCACTTGGCTCCAAGCTGAGTTTTTCACATAAGCTGGATACCAACATTTTAAAAATTCATGAGATTTCATATAAAACCATGAATTTCTGGCCTCGCTTGACGAGCCCATGAGTCTGGCATACACGTTCACAGGGAAGTACTTGGCCGCAGCTGGGGAACATTCAGCCCTTTCGCCCTGGGCTGCCTTTCATCACCGTCACCGTCGCTGGGCCAGGAACCAGCTCCTATTCCTTGTCCCACGTGCCTTCCGCCTCCTCCTGTGGCCTGCACGTTCCTGCTGGCACTGAGGGATGCCCCTCAGATCTTAGGAATTGCCCTAGGAATACAACACCTCAAGTAAAGTCTCGGCCATCAGAAAAGATGGGCGTGTTTTCAGGATGAGGAAAAGAAAAATGAATGGAATCACAATCAATGGCTGCTGAGTCAGAAGAGACAACCGCCCACCTGTCTGTGTGGTTTGAGATGTTGTGAATAGTTCTTATGCCGCAACCGATGTTTACCAACACGTGCTGGGTTAGAGACTCTTGATCTTCAAAAACATGGCAAACAGAGAGAGCGTGTCACCCCTGGGAAAATAAACATGAATTCATTGGGGGGGGATTGCTTTTCCTGTATCGGAGTCATGGGCACGGACGGTAGTGCACAGTCTTAGAGATGATTTAGCATCCGAATTCCGTCCCTGCACCCACTGAGAAGCTCTGGGATGCGGCAGGAGAAGATGAATGCTCCTCTGGGGGTTTCTTTTTCCTGCATCTGCAGAAGAGGAATAGGGCTTCTCTGACCGCCTCATGCTGTAGACCAATACAGGTAGACTAAATATTCTTGTCTTAGCAAGTAGCGGTAAGGATCAGAAACCATTTACGTAGGAGTCACAGAGTAAGCACTGAAGGAAAAAAAATAGTCATTTCTGTTCCTCTGATGATTACTGTTGAAATCATTACTAGAAAACAGGTGATGAGTCTTCTGTTTTATTTTTTAGTTGGGGGTCTCGCTCTGTTGCCCAGGCTGGAGAGCAGTGGCACAATCTTGGCTCTCTGCAGCCTTGACCTTCCAGACTCAGGCGATATTCCTGCCTCATTCTCCCAAGTAGCTGTGACTACAGGCGTGCACCACCATGCCTGGCTAATTTTTAATTTGCTTTTTTTTTTTTAGAGACAAAATCCCAGTATGTTGCTTAGGCTGGTCTCAAACTCCTGGGTTCAAGCTATCCTCCCACCTCGCCCTCCCAAAGTGCTAGGACTACAGGTGTGAGTCACCATTCCTAGCCTGGGTGATGACTCTTGATGGGATGGGATGCTAAGTGATGCATTTTGGTCACCTCAAATAATTTTGGAATCTGAAGACAAAAATGAGTAAAACAGCACCTGCATACAAACACGTGACTGTTTAAAAAACACGGATAAATGCGGTTTTGCAGGGTCTGGCTTTAGGATTACGGTCAAAAAGAACCAAGTGAGATGCAAAAGCAAGCCTTGAGGTTGGGACCAGCCTCAAGCGCCTGGGGTGCGTCTCCTTCCCGGAATCTGGCTCTCTGTGTTCATGGGAGGACTGATGGATGAACAAACAGGAGAGAGGCTGGAAGTGGAGGTCAGAGAACAAATAGAGACAAAGGTACTGGAATAGCCAGGGTCTTTCTTCACAATTATTCCTGAGAGTGACCTTGATTATCTTCTAGCGAGATGGGCTAAAACTTCATGATGGAGAAATATGAACTTCTCCCTCCATCGGTTGCCGGACTCTTACAAGTGTCCTCCGAGGCAGCCCTTCTCATATTGCAGCTCCCTCTTACTCCCTGATGTATACAACTAGACAGTGATGGATGGGGTGGCGGAGCAACCGTGAAGGTCTCTAATCCTGCGAGCGTCTCGTTTTCCAACAGGGACTGGCTAGGGACAATGTCACGCCACGTTCCCGCATCCCTGCGTTTCTGAAGGATGTCACGGTGCGCGTCGATAACTCAATTACGGAGTCCTTGGTCCTTGCTCTCTGTGAGGTCCAGATTTTTGGAGAAGGAAATCTACTCTTCATACATTTTACCAAGTTGGTTCTTTGAAAGTTGGCCGTAGGAAAGAGGAGCCCTGCTCAGTGACAGCAAAGGCTCTCGGTCCAGATGGTGACTCCCCTTCTCAAGCTGACTCGGGAGAACTGAAATCAGACTCTCGGGACTCGCTTCAGGCACTTTGGAAGACATGAAGTCACCAGGCATGAGTGTTGTGAGTCACAGCCCTAGGCCCAAGTCCTCCAAACCCAGCTTTGTGTCAGAGGGAGGCCACAGATTTTGAGGACAGGCCGAGATCTCTGCATATTTGGATTGCAACTATTGATGGCCTGGGATATTTTGCTCTTTTGTGAAATGTTTAACTTTCCTTCTAGAAAGCAATCCCCTTGCAGGAAGAGGTCCATTTTTGATTCTTGAATCTTTAGACCTTTAATAAATGCCTGACGGATGGGTGGGCAGTCCCTTCTTGTCTGTCTGGGGACAGGGAGGTAGATATGGGTACTTCCCAGCAGCCAACCACGCGCTGGCCACCGTACAGGTGACAGGGGCTCTCAGACACAGTCTCGCTTCACTTGGCAACAGCACAGTGAGGCCAGTGCTATCGCTGTTTTTAGAAATCAGATTTGGACAGAATCAAGAACCTGCCAATGGAGGAAGTGAAGGAGATGATATCCAAGCCTGCCGTGTCTTAGTGTGGGTTGCTGTTTCATAAATGGCCAACCCACCCCCTTGATGGCAGTTCTTATGTGTTCCAGGAATAGAAGGTGAAAGTGTCTGAACATGTCCCTCGGTTCTTGGAGGAAGCCTACAGGTCAAGGTAAGTTGAGGCCCTGGTGACATCAATGGGAAGAAAGAAGGTAGGTGCTGCTCGGCAGGTAATGGTACTGTTAATCCACCCCCCCCACCAAACATAAAAAATGTGTAACACCAGACCTCAATGCCTTGCCTGCAGGTACAGCAGCTTGTCCTTTAGTTTGGTTGTACTTCCTCCGATCTTATCCTAAGGCAGGAATGGGCCTGTGGCTTTGCAGTAAGTATATTTACCATGACTGGCTCATGTCGTTTGCACACGTCTCAGCATCACGATGGCATTTAATCATTTGCAAATAGTGTTTATTGTTTTGCTGAGTCCAAAGTCATGAGCCTCTCCCTGGCTTACTCTATGGAGTAGTAAAGTTTTCACTAAAGACTTCTGCTTTTTCTCCTTTACTGGAAATGTTTTTCCCTGAAATGGGAAGGAAAGATCTTGCTCATGGTCTTATTTTAAGTTCCTTACTGTGATGTCTTCTGAAAGCCGCTTCCTTCCCCTTCCACAGGGCAAGCACCATGGTGTAACCCTTTGCTGTTTATAGCAAGTGAAAGCGCATATGGGCTTTGGAACCAAACCATGGGCCGTAAGTTTGGTTCGCTCTTGGGGTAAATTCCAGTCTGAAACCTTCAAGTGGCCTATACGTCAAAAACTACTTCTTAATGTTGATAGAGGATGTTCTGCTGAAGAAAGATATTCATACGGCATACTGTGTCATCAATATCACAATTCAAATAGTCACCTGGTTACCAAAAAAAATCTCAAAAGTGAAGCTTAAAGCACAGCCACCTGGACACAGCCTTACCTGGATAATTACATCCCAGAACAAACTTATCCCAAACACATAAAACTGGGTAATTATAACTCTCGGACTGATGCAACTATGACCTGTAGTGGCATGTTGTAATCACAGATGGTATCAGTTGTCATTTGCATCAAAATCATAAAAATGCTTCTGGAGAAGTCTGAACCAATAAGTTGCTTATTTGTACCCAGTCACAGAAGGATCTGTTGCTGTCATCGTGAGTTGTGTACTCATCAGCTAAACTTCTCCCTTCTTGAGGAGGAAAGTCCTGTGTGAAAGTCTTGGAATTGGACACTTGAGCATGACCCCTAGCCTCCGCTGGTCATCTACCAGGGCAGGCCACTCCTGTAGACCCCACTGCAGGAAGCCTGTTTCTGATTTTTGCCCAAAAGTTCTCCTTCGAGACCTGCTGTCCATGTCCTGAAAACAACTTAGCTCAGTGCCTGGGAAGGAGAGCGACCCCTATTCTCCAGCCTATCTTTTGGAGACATTGTTATGTCGTTCTATTCCAGAATGTTCCTCACTCTGTTCTGTCGCCTCCCCACGCATTATGCCCATGAGGAGACCACCCCCTCCACCCTCTCAGAACACTGAACTACAGGGACTCCCACCGATGGCTGATGGGCGAGGAAGACTAAAGAACAGCACCAATGTCCAGGCTGTCCTTGCAGGTCACATGTCACAGCAGGAAATGAAAGTCCTTCTGTGCCACCCTCGGTTGGTGGCTCATGGGCTCTGAGCCTGGAAACTGAGGGGAGCTTTTAGGAAAAGAAAAGAACAAAACATATGATCCTGGCAAAAATATAGGGTCTCCCAGAGCTTAGGAATGGAGTCATTGTCACCATGCTGAGAGAGTCACGGGGAATGATTCTGATCAAAGTGGCCAGTATTGGCCTTTATCTCCAATTACTGAAGCAGTTCCTAGTGGGGAATCAGTTTATTCGGGTGGCTTTGAGATCTGAGTTCGAGGCGATTGAGGGCCCTTTAAGTGGGATGAAGAGTGACAGTTGAGGTTGTGGTTGGACACATAAGGGTGGCATTTGTTTCACCCTTGCAGCAACCTAAGTAAGAATTATTATATCTCGTACAGGTTGGCAAGTGAAGAATGGTCTCGTCTGGCCAGGATAGCCCAGCTAATACGTAGCAGAGTCAAACCCAGATCTGACTCCCAAATCTGCTTCTCTTAACTTCCACCCTTCACCTGGAGTAGCGGCTGAGAAGGCTTGATCACGGCCGCTGGGAGCTAACGAGAGAGGATGCTCTCGAAAGCTGACACGTGATGGAGTGTAATTATAAAAGTGAACAGGGCTTGAGAATGTTGCTCATGAATCCCCATGACTTTTTGAAACGCACACTCTTGTTATTCCCAATTGTACAGATAAGAAAATTCAGAGAAGCAGACTGATCAAAGCCATTATGGGAGAGTTTTCTGCGTCACACTCTATGGAAACCCCTGGGCACTTGTGGATCATATGGGTTATTTAAAAATACTTCATCTTAAATACAAGTACAACCTCAGCTTCTCAGTTGCACTGGTCACTTTTCAAGTGCTCAATGGTCACATGAGTCTAGTGGCCACTGAATTGGACAGCGCAGATGGAGGTCATTTTCATTTTTCTAGAAAATTCCACTGGACAGTTCTGGTAGTAATCTTCAAATCCACCTTCTCTTCTTTTCTGGCACACAGCTATATTCCCAACATCTGGTGACTAGGCACGCCGCAGGACTGAACTCCAGTCCGTGGCACATAGGCAGGACAGGTATCATTTCCAGGTCTGGGCCATACCAACCACCATGAGATAGGCCACATATCTTTCCTGATCTGCTACTCTGGTGCATTCATGCTTGGTGAGTTGACAGGCACCCGTGGGTGATATAGAGGAAGGTGGGGGGAGGGGGGAACTGGGTTCCTGAATCACTGCCTGGAGGGAAGCAGCCTTTGCTTGGGTGCAATGTGAATGAGAAATAGATTTGTACCATGGGGACCTGCTGAAATTTTGGAGTTGATCCATTATCGCAGTCATCTTACCTTACCTAACACAGTCAGAGAGTCAATCATCCTAGAAGTGGGATTTGAACTGACGACATCCGGATGCCACCATTTTTATATTGTCTGTTTATGTATTTTTTCCTTCCCTTCCCTCTTTCCCTCCCTCCCTTCTTTCTTTACATCCTCCCTGCCTTCCTTTCTTCCCCCCCTTCCCTCCCTCCCTTCCTGTATCTATGCTTGTTGCCCAGATGTGAGTTGGGCAAAGGAAAGATAGTGCAACTAGCAAACTGTTGAAAGTCAAAGAATTCAAAACTTGTCAATAATAATAACAGTAATAGTGACAATTCTTCACATTTTTAGTTCTATGTGCTGGGAAGTGTGCCTTACTGCGTTTAATCTCCATGACAACATTTATGGTGAGCACCACGCCATTCCTGTTTTTCGGAAGAGGACATGGGTACTCAGCAAGGCAAGGTCACTAGACCTTGGCAAAAAAAAAAAAGGTGGTAGAGCAAAGGGCCGTTTTGAAAGCCCTGACGTGCTGATGGCAGATAACAGGGAGTTTGGGGGTCCTCTCTGCCCATGCCAGCCCAGGGAGAGGTTGACACAGAACAACAGGTCAAGGCAGAACAATGAAGAAGCTGGGTTCACTCTAGACCTTGGCTAAATCCTTACCCATGAAAGGTCACATGTGTGAGTGTGTGTGTGTATAAATCTGTAAAATCTCTGTCCATAATGCTGTTTATTTTCCTCTCACTTTATTTTCTAAAAACAAAATGAAAGCCAAGAGAAAGCCTCCACTAGTTCTGACAATCATGCGTCGCCAGTCCAAGTTAATGGAAATCCCTAGAAGGTAATCTTGTTAGAGGCAGCTCCCCAGCTGCCATCTTGACAGGAATTGGGACTAAAATCACAAGTGAAGAGGACATGCCTTTGCTTTGGATATTCCAAAATAAAACATATAATTATCACTCCGGGTGAGAGCCTTACGCTATGTGCTGAAAATGCAGGGAACTTAACCAAGATGTTCCTCATCCACGTGGTGCTCACAGATCAGTGAAGTCCGTGGTCTATGTGAAGATTATGTGGTCATATAAGGGAAGAACAACCTGACGGCCGCCACCTGTGTCACCCAACACACTCGTTCTATGAGACGTCCTAATCACTGTGTTGCTGTCTCAATAACACAGTGGGTGTTTTGGGGGTGAAAGCAGGCCTTCGTATATATAAATAAGTATGCATAATCATCCTTTTTTAGTGGGTGAGAACATGGAGGAAGACCTAGAGACCAGCCACGGTCATTTTCTTCTCCAAATGATGCATGAGAGCTAGATTACACACATACTTGCACACATCACCCAGTGAACCCTGCCATGAAGAAAGTTGGAAAGGAAAACCCCTAAACCCAGCTGCACTCACAGAGATAAAAAGCAATTAGAAGAATAAACAGACAGGATCATATACATCAGTGATCACCACCGCATTTGACACACGGACACTCTCTGCAATCATAATTCCTCACTTCTTCAATGAATGGAAGAATATATAAAACCACAAACGAACAGGAAAAAGGATCTGCTCAGTGCTTGGCAACATATAGCTGCAACAAGCAATAACCAGAACAAAGAATCTGTCCTAGAGCCTCAAGAGAAGGCTTTGAATAATGTATGGGACGTTGCTTTGAAAGTCAAAGTTGCTGGGGCGTGGAAGGTGGCACTTACAATGCATGACCGATCTAGTGGCCTAACAGGTAAGGAGGAGTCCCTTCCATCACAAGAGTGACAGTCATGCAAAATATGATGAAAGTCTTGAGCTCCTGATCTAAGGAAGTGATTTAAATTGTCTCAAAAGAGAGAAGTCACAACAGAGTCAATGTAATCTCACAGATTCTAAGATCTACAGTGAAGCCTCTGTGATCTAGAACTTAGCTCCAGGCTTTCAAAAAACACGAGATATAAAAAACAAGAAAAACCACACCCACAGATCAATAAGACAATTCACGATAAAGCGTCTGGGCGAAGGAGTGATTGGTGGGATAAGTCAAGGCCTTCTGGAATTGCAGCCAACACAGAAGTTCCACTGCCCCCAGATGGGAGAAACTCTCCAAGGGGATCTTTTGGGTCACAGGGTACAATTGTTCCTTATCTTAAAACAGCAAAGAAATAAATTAGAGAAACCAAGAATATCTGAAAAACCAATAGGCAATGCAATGTCCGACGGCAGTAGTGGCGGCCCGTGGGCCACGGGGGACCAGATGGGCAGGGCGTGGATCAGAGCTGCCCAGCAGAACCTGCCCAAGGTGGACACACACTGAGCTGTCCAACATGGCAGCCAGCAGTTGCTGGCAAGTCTCAGATGTGTGGCTGCTGTGACTGAGGGACTGAGTCTCAAATTGCATTTAATTTTAACTTTTTTTTTTTTGAGTTGGAGTCTCACTCTGTCGCCCAGACGGGAGTGCAGCGGCCGCTCCCGGCCACCGCAGCCTCGACCCGCTGGGCTCTGGTGATCCTTCCGCCTCAGCCTTTCGAGTAGCTGGAACTACAGGCGCGCACTACCACGCCCGGCTAATTTTTTGTAGAGATGAGGTCTCGCTTGCCCAGGCGGGTCTCGAACCCGCAGGCTCAGGCAATCCACCCACCTCAGCCTCCCAGAGGCGCGGGATTACAGGCTGAGCCACCGAGCCCGGCTTTAACTTTTACAATTTAAATGGCCACCGGGAGCTGGGGCCACTACATTGAACAGCACAGATACAGACTAATCCCATTATTTTTATTTCTAATATTAAACACAAATATCACAATGACTCAGTAGATATGTGTCACGAGCCTGGGTGGAACCAAGTGCTCTAGAAAGCTCTTGACAGCCAATATTCTGCCTGAGGTGTTCATGTGGAATTGAACCTAGTGCCAGAGGATCCGATTTCCGCCCGGCGAGAAGACATTGCAAACCGGAGGGTGCCAGATTCCGTTCAAGCCTTGTCCTTGCATTTCTGACTGTCCTGATGGGCGTCTCTGGACCTGCAAGCTGTTGAAAGACTTGGTTTTATCGTGTGTGGCTTTAGGAAGGCTGGCAGGAAACAGAGAAACGTTTGCAGAGCTGTGTTGACCCACATTTAGGGAGAAATGTGCTGTGACCCAAATAGTGTGCATACCGTCTTTAAGAAATTGTAGCTGCTTACACCAATTTAAATTAGAAAATGCAATGGATGTTATACTTTAGGGATTCTCTTACGTGCAAATTGTCATTTTTATATTGTCTGTTTATGTATTTTTTCCTTTTCTTCCCTCTTTCCCTCCCTCCCTTCTTTCTTTACATCCTCCCTGCCTTCCTTCTTTCTCCCCCTTCCCTCCCCCCCTCCCTTCCTGTATCTGTGTGTGTTGGGGGCTCTTCTGGCTTCACACTCAAGTGTCATGCTGCACTCTATTTGGGGGTATCAAAATCATGCCCGTAATCATAGCTTGAAAACTTTGGATGCACTAGAAATATTCTTTTTGTTTTCAGAAAGCAACTCTGAAAATGTTTTCAGGGCCGGGCTTCACGACCGAGAAAGCTTCCAGGTGTCTGGGCTCTGGTTGGCTTTGCATCACTGTCGGAAATAATAGTTCGGCCCGAGGAGTATGGAGACAGGACTAGCGACTTGTGGAGCAGCCACACACTCCCCACGCAGCTTCCACCAGCCTCTCTCCAGCACACAGGTTCGGAGTGACTCGACCGAGCGCACCTTTGACCACGGATGTGACTCTTGGGGGTGGCTCCTTCTTCTCCATCCAGGGTGGCCTGTGGAGCCCCTTTGGGGCATCCCAGGGCAGCTGGAATGCTGTCCTGGTCCATGTCGGGTTGGGGGCCCATGCCAAGGGACCCCCTTCTCCTACCCCGCACCCGGCTGCCGTGTCCTTGTTTCTTAGCTGCAGGGCCAAAGACATGAACATGCCTGGATGTGGCTGACATTTAGCCTTTGACAAGAACTTCCTCATAGGTGGGGGGTAAAATAGAGAGGAGATGGAAAAACAGTGAAATGAGTACGTAGGTCTGGTTTAGGATCAGCATTAGACGTGGCTTCTGAGTCAGCCTTGGGCTTGGTGATGGGGGAGAGACCACCACAACACAGCACAGTGCTGCTTTTGTAATTTTATTTTGGTGGATCCCAATAACGAAACTCCGATAGAGCAAATGCTTGCTACCCGTGTCAAAGCTGTCATTAGCTGCAGTCACAGCAGCAGGATCGATGCCATTTAGAAATACCTTACTAAAGGTTTTTAGAAATTTCTGTAATGGGGAGTCTATGCTGAGCACACAAAGATCTGTGTTGTCATATAAGGTAATCTTCCATACCAAAGCCAATGACTTCTTTAATGTGATGAATGCAATATCTCCTAATCATCAGTTAGCAACACTACTTTAATTGATGTGTCTCTTACGTATAAATGTATTTCCTATGACTCTGTGTTGACCTGCTCAAAGAGAGCATGCACGTATTTGTTGAATGAATAAAGGTTCTAATTTATTATCATTACTGTCACCAAACAAATTGCCTACCTAAGTCATTAGTCTTCTAAGCACATCTTTCTTCCTTTGCAACTTTGTTTCCTAATTCATACAAATATTGTTTCTTAATGTTGTAATACCTCTGAGTGTTTGAAATCAAAATAGGATTTAATTAAGACCAATTTGTTCTCTCTGTCTAATATCGTTGGCATATTCTTTCTGCAACAATTATGTGAGGTATGTAGAAAGGTATAATGGGCCCCATTAGCCCTGCAAGGCATGAAGAGACTCTGGGATTTCCTAAAGGCACATGGCTTATTGGTGGCGAATCTTCTGGTCCTCAGGGTTGATATGTCACCAACGAAGCCATATGTCAGCTCCCACAAACCTCAGCAACTCGGATCAGGTCAGAGCCCACTTCTTAATTACCGCTCTGTCTAAAAGGAAAATGTAACACACTCACACCCTAAGGACTTAAATGTAGCCCAGGCATGGCGGCTCACACCTGTAATCCCAGAACTTTGGGAGGCTGAGGTGGGGAGATTACAAGTCAGGAGTTTGAGAACACCCTGGCAACATAGTAAGGCATTGCCTCTACAAAAAATAAAAATTAAAAATTAGCCAGGCATGCTGGAGCATGCCTGTAGTCCCAGCTAATTGGGAGGCTGAGGTGGGAGGATCACCTGAGCACAGGAGGTTGAGGTTTCAGTGAGCTGTAATCTTGCCACTGCACTTCATCTTGGGTGACAGAGTGAGACACCGTCTCTAAAGAAAGAAAGAAGGAAAGCCTTAAGTGTTCAAATGTTCTGTTCAGAAGGGCATGTTGCCTGTTCCAGATCTCTGTCTTTAAAAATCACACTTAGATCTTTAGTTACCTAAGGGCCTTGGTTGCATGGTCATGACCAGATTTTAGGACACACCTAAGACCATATTTCTTAAAATTCAGGGTGTGTCTGCCATTAATAGGTCTAGAGATCACCGGGACTTTACTATAAATGCTGCAATTTTTATCTGCTAAGTTGACCAGTGCACTTAATTTCATCAGCCAGTGGCAGGAATCATGCCTTATTTTAGCTTCAAACATTTTGGTCCTAGATGAAAAAATACAACGCATTTCCTCTCAGTCTTAGGTAAAGTGAAATTTATACTGGCATGGTATATACTTTTATACTGGTTTTTTTCTCTGGAAAAAAAATCCTGTCCTTTTTTTCTTTTCTTTCTTTCTTTCTTTCTTGTTTTTTTTTTTTTTTTTTTTTTGAGTCAGAGTCTCACTCTGTCGCCCAGGCTGGAGTGCAGTGGTACGATAACAGCCACCCCAGTGTCGACCTGCTGGCCTCCGGTGATCCTTCTGCGTCAGCCTTCCAAATAGCTGGAACCACAGGCACATGCCACCATAGCTGGCTAATTTTTCTTGATTTATTATAAAGATAAGATCTCGACATGTTGTCCGGGCTGTTCTCAAACCTGTAAACTCAGGCAATTCTCTCACCTCGGCCTCCCAAAGTGTTGGGATTATAGACATGAGTCACTGCACCGGGCCTAAAATTTATTTCACCTGTTTCTTTCTTTCTTTCTTTCTTTCTTTCTTTCTTTCTTTCTTTCTTTCTTCTCTCTCTCTCTCTCTCTCTTCTTTCCTTCCTTCCTTCCTTTCTTTTTTTTGGTTGGAGTCTTACTCTGTCACCCAGGCTAAAGAGCAGTGGCATACTAATGGCCACCGCAGCCTCCACCAGCTGGGCTCAGGTGATCCTTCTGTCTCAGTCTTCCAAGTAGCTGGAACTACAGGCATGCGCCACCATGCCCAGCTAATTTTTTGATTTATCGTAGAGATGAGGTCTCTCCAGTTTTCCCAGGCTGGCCTTAAACCCATGGGCTCAGGCCGTCCTCTCACCTCGGCCTCCCAAAGTGCTGGGATTATAGGCATGAGTCACCACACCTGACCTTAGTCCTTTCTATTTCCATGGAGCATGATTTTATTCTCATGTGATTTTCTGTGTGTTCCCACAGTACTTCTGATATCAGCTCAGAGTTGGTGCAGGGGTTGTGTACTCAGAGTTGTCATGTAGGCATTGTAAACACTGCACACACGTGGACACACACACACACACACACACACACACACACACACCCCAAACCCAGTCAGTGTGCAAACCTTTTAAGTAAGTAGAATGCAGCCTTAAGTGAGGAAGCATGGTATGTGTGTTGTATGTGTGTGTGTGCGTGTGTGTGTGTGTGTGTGTGTGTGTGTGTGTGTGTAAATATAGAGAGTTGAAATAAAGACAAGCATGGTAGCTGGACTTCTAGGACACACATTTTTAAAATTCAAAGTAAGTGAAGTTAGTCAGGATAGGGTTCCTGGAGGAGTGGATATCAATTATGCTTCAAAAAAATCATAGGGCTTTACGGCTGCTCTGGTCTAAATGTTTGTGTCTCCCCAAAACCCATAGGTTGAAGCCTAACTTTCAATATTAGAGTGTGAGAAGGGGAGACCTTGGGGAGGTGACCAGATCATGAGAGTGGAGCCCTCTTGAACGAAATAAGGGCCTTTGCAAAGAGGCCCCAGAAAAATATCCGTTGCCCTTCCTCTAAGTGAGGATACAGCAAGAAGGTTCACCTGTGAAGGAGAAGCCAGGGCCTCGGCAGACCCTAGTTTCTAGCGCCTTGACCTCAGGCCTCCAGCCTCTAGACTGTGAGAAATCAATGTCTGCTGTTTGGAAGTCAACCAGTCCACCATGTTTGATTAGAGCAACCCAGGTGGACTGAGACCGAGGTCAATGGAAGAAAGGTTTCTCAGGGTGTACAATTCTGTCCCTTTTGGAGGGCAATCAGTGAGGGGGATGACAAGTTGGATGAAACTCAGTCCCCTTTTGGGATGCCGTGGAAAGAGTCCTGTACTTGGAGTTGAAGGACATGGGTCCTGGCGATGGTCCACAGCTCCTCTTCGGGACGGGGAACTGCACAAGTCTCTTCTTGCTGGGACCTCCTTCTGGTCCCCAGAGGTCAAGGACCTCAGAGCCTCATACCAACTAGCTGTGGGACAGGCTCATGTACAGATGTGTTTTCTTTAGGGAGTTGTAAAAATTTTGAGTTAGTGTTTAAGCACTGGTGTGTCCCAACTTGGGCTACTCTTGGCAAGTTGGAATTTTCTAGGCACCGAGCCTCACTCCATCCATGGTCAAAAGCTCTGACAGAGCGATGCTGCCCCATGGGAGGAAGCCACTTCTTCAGGACTCATGACTGATGCCCCATTGCCCAAGCCTCATGTGAGTTACCCTTGACCCTCATGAAGCCACAGTCATTTTGTGATTATGAAACTATCTTCCGAATGCATGCCTATACAACTTGATGAAATGCAATATAGATGAAGAGGGATATTTCATTTGATATCTGATCACATTGTCAGCCTGGTTGCTCAAGACATTTGAGTTTGTGGCAAGTCTTGCCGTCTCTGAGAGAGAAAGCCAAATCAGTTGCAGTGCCCCCAGAGCTCCCCTCTCACTGCCAGGCCTTGACCTCTGGGCTCACTTTGCTCTAAGCACACCATGTCCTTGCTCTCAGGCCCTCCGAGGATGCTCAAACTCAGAGCCTTCTCCTGTGTAGAGGGTCCCAATCACGTCACATGGCAGGAGCAGTGGCCTTCCTTCCCATATCGGGTGACAGACCCTCTACCTACATGAACTTGACTTTGTTACCCAAACCCTGACTGTTTCCAGAGTGAACTTGGGGTGGTTTTGCTTCCACTTCACTCTTGGCAAATGTCACTGTTTAGAGCTTTTGTATTCAAAGGCATTCTTGGTAAACAACCTAGGATGTTTTGTTTGATGGTGGTACATTCCATTTTTTTAACTCTAGAATATCAGTCTTGTTCAGCAGCCTTGAAAACCAGTCCTTTGAATAGTCCTTATTTATAAGGTTGGAATAAAACAGACTTTGTTGGCAATTTGATGGAATGATCTTAACCTCACAGGGGTGATCTGCCCAGGCAGTGACCAAGCTGCAGAGCTTGGTGGTCTCATCCCTGGTGAAGGGGCTGCCCATTTGCTAGGTGCGTTGAACAGAGCCACCAATCCAGGGCTTATGTGTACAACACTGCACACCCCACATCTGCTAATCGCACAGCTCAGGAATCACGAGAGCTTTGGGACGATATTTTAAAGAGTAGTCACAAGACTCTTGATTTAAGTGATGTTTTCTGTCATAATCTCGAGACACAAATGAAGTTGTCCACCCACAGAGTCACAAGACAATCACATTTTCTTGATGACTGTCCAAAAATAGCTGGAAGAAAATCTAAAGATAAAACGTAGAACAGTATTTCCTTTTCGTGTTTGGGACTATTCATGTCATTGAAACATGGATCACACAGTGATCTCGGAATCGTGCGGATTTGGGCAAATGCCAGGCGGTTGGGCTGTGGCACCGTGGTGGGATGTGTCTGTGAGTAACAGGATGACAGAAATGATTCTTACATCTGCTGTTTCTTTGTAATTCTCCAAATAGCTAACCTAGTGATAGAAGTCAAATGAATCTCCATTTATTTTTAGAACAAAAGACATTTTTACAGTTTATGCTATTTCTTTAAAAATATGTGTATAAGGCCAGGTACAGGGCTCACGCCTGATCCCACCGCTCTGGAAGGCTGAGGAGGAGGATCGCTTGAGCCCGGGAGTTTGAGACCAGCCTAGGCAGCACAGTGCGACCTCATCTCTACAAAAAAATTTTAAAAAAATTATTTGGGCTTGATGTCATGTGCTTGTGGTTGCAGCTGCAAGCGAGGCCAAGGCAGGAAGATCACCAAAGTCGAGGAGATTGAAGCTGTGTTGAGCCGTGATTGTGCCACTGCTCTCAAGACTGGGTGGCAAAGTGAGATCCCAACTAAAAAAAAAAAAGCTTATATACTTGAGTTCTTAATCAGAGGAAATTTTTGCTTCCCTAGGAGGTATTTGGCAATGTTTAATGATACTTTCAGTCGTCAGAACCGGGAAAGGGGATGCCCCGGCAGCTTGTGATTGGAGGCCAGGGCTGCTGTGAGACATCTTATGACACACAGAGGCACCCACAGAGAAACTCCGCTCAACATGATGTCAGTAGTGCTGGGATTGAAAAGCCCTGATATGTGTGTGTGTGTGTGTGTGTGTGTGTGTGATATTAAACACATGGAACATATGTATAGGAACCACATATATGTATACAGGTATGCTTATATGAGTCATGCATATGTATTCATAGATTGTGTAAAATTATATATATTATAGGGGATGGGGAGAGATTGGAGTTCCATTAAAACATCTGTGTGGTTGGGAGCAGTGGCTCATGTCTGTAATCCCAGCACTTTGGGAGGCTGAGGTGAGAGGATTCCCTGAGCCTGTGGGTTCAAGACCAACCTGGGCAACTTGCTGAGACTTCATCTCTACAATAAAACAAAACAAAAAACAAAAAAACTAGCCGGGTGTGATAGTGTGCACCTATAGTTATAGCTACTTGGAGGGCTGAGGTGGAAGGATAGCCGGAGCCCAGCAGGTCGAGGCTGCGGTGGCTGGGAGCGTGCACTCCAGCCTGGGCAACGGAGTGAGACTCCAACTCAAAAAAAAAAAAAAAAACAGTCTGTGAATACACAAGCAAGTGCAAACTTTTGTTTCCTACATAACCAAAAACACCTGATATTCCAAAATAGTAGGAATTAAGAATAGAAGAAATACGTTTTTTTCCAGTTAGATAAAGGCTAAGATAGAAATACTTTATAAAGTACAAGAAGAGAGGACTAGATCAGAATCTGAGAATTCTCACCCGCTTCCTCACCTGCCGACTGTTTGGGGATCGCTCACCTTCTGAGTCTTAGATGCTTCACTTCTTTTTTTTTTTTTTTTTTGGAGTCGGAGTCTCACTTCATCGCCCAGGCTGGAGTGCAGTGACACTCTCCCGGCCACCGCAGCCTCGCCCTGCTGGACTCCGGCAATTCTTCCGCCTCAGCCTTCCAAATAGCCGGAACTACAGGCGTGCGCTACCATGCCTGGTTAATTTTTTTGTTTTTGATTTACTGTAGAGACGAGGTCTCGCCAAGTTGCTCTGGCTGGTCTCAAACCCGTGGGCTCAGGCAATCCAATCGCCTCAGCTGCCCAAAGTGCTGGGATGACAGGCTGAACCATGGAGGATCGCCAGATGCTTTACTTTTAACACGAGGCAAATAATGAGCATAAATTAGAAAAAACAAACAAACAAACCCACAAACTGTGGGAGGTCACTTTCTAAACCCAAATTTTAGAAACGATATCTGGAGCATCAGACAGTGGCAACAGCTCACTAGGGAATCAGAGATCAATCACCCGACGACTAAAACAACCTCAGCTATTTCTTCCTTCTAGAGAGGCTTCTGAAATGAAATTTAATGGCGGACGTTTGAAATTTCTTTTAATTTTGTTGACAACAGTTTCAAGGAAGCACATTTTTTTCTTGACATAATCTTTTAAAAGCCCTTGTCTTTCTGACTGTATTGGGTTTCTGGGTCCATTTAATGTTCATCGGATGCTTTGTCTGCCTGAAGTTGCCTTCTGCTTGGGACCTGCAGAAATGGTTTTCCATCTTGGGATGGATATTCCTTTGTGAATTCAGAGGTAAGTAGGGGAGACGTCAACGTGAGTCGGTGACTGAAAAGTAAAGAAACGCGACAACTGCAATTTGCTGTCCAGTTTTCCACTTCTCTGTCTCAAGAAAAAAACATATCATTAAGAGATTACCATTACAAATCCCTCACATTCTTTTTTCTCTTTTCCTTTTTTTTCTTTCTTTTTAAAATATTTATTTATTTGAGTTGGATTCTCTCTGTCTGTCTCCCAGGTTGGAGTGCAGTGGCACGATCATGGCTCACAGCTCACTGCAGCCTCGAACTCCTAGGCGCAAGCCATCCTTCCTTCACCTCAATCTCCCAAGTAGCTGGGACTTCAGGAACGCACCACCATGCCTGGCTAGTTTTTTGATTTGTTTGTAGAGACACGGTCTCACCATGTTGCTTAGGCTGGTCTCAAACGCCTGGGCTCTAGCAATCCTCCTGCCTCAGCCTCCAAAGTGCTGGGATGATAGGTGAGAGTCACCACGCCCAACCTTGTTTTAAAAATAAAATTAGAGATTTCAATCTATCACAATACAGACTTTCTCCTTGGTACGGTCACTTGGTTCACTTGTGTGTTGTATGCAGCACCCACGTGTACTGTGCGGTCTGCCCATATGCAAGCACGAAGGCCTGTGCTCTGAGAAGCAGCCCTAAGGACGGGAACTCACATTCCCACCAGCAGTGTAATAGAGTTTCCCCATCCCCTGCATCCTGGCCGACATCTGCTATTTTTTTTTCTTTTTAATAATAACCATCTGACCGGTGTCATGTGATATCTCATTCTGGCTTTAATTTGCATTTCTCCGATGATTAGTGCTGTTGAACATTTTTCCCTAAGAGTTTTAATCATTTGTATGTCTCCTTTTGAAAAACGTCCATTCATGCTCTTTGCTCACTTTTTAACGAGATTTTGTTGTTTTGCTGTTTCAATTCCTTATAAATCCTGGATATTAGTTTTCTATTGGATATTCAGTTGTAAATGTTTTCTCTCATTCAGTAGGTTGTCTGTTCACTGTATTAATTATTTATTTTGCTGTGCAGAAGTTTTTTAGTTCAAGTCCCTTTTATCTATTTCTTTTTTTTTTTGTCTTTTTTTGGTTGCTTGTACCTTTGAGATCTTAGTTATAAATTCCTTGCCTAGAAAAATATCCAGAAGAATTTTCTTAGCTTTTCGTCTAGTATTTTTGGAGTTTTAGTTCTTGCACTGAAGTCTTTAGAACCTCATGAGCTGATTTTTGTAGAGGGCACGTTTCAGGGACCAGTTAAGTGACAGGATTTAGCCAGATGCTTGTCCACAGAACCACCAAATGGGAGAAAAAACTGGATGGAAGCAATAAGCAAGAATGAAACAAAAACAGAAAGTGAAGATTAAAGTCATTCAAGCCAACAATAACAAATAACCCATTAAAAAGTGAGCAAAGGGCATAAGTAGACATTCTTCAAAACAACACATAGAAGTAGCCAATAAGCATGTGAAAAAGAGAGCCACTTCAAAAGGACAGTAGCTCACGTGGCCCTTGGCAGTGATGAAGGCTGCAAGGTGAGAATTGAGGTCCGCTGAAGGCCGGGCGAGTCTGAGCATGGGACATTTAAATCACAGACCAGCAGATCCTTGTCGAACAAGGCCAGATTCTCAAAGGAGACAAGGTGCCTGGACATCAAGTTAGTCTAACGTCCGTTCTCTGGTGTTCTGTTGGTGAACAACCTGAGGGTGAAAGATCTTTTTTCAAACAATGGACAATTAGGGACAAGTTCATACACAGACACCCAAACAGGCTGGTTGTTTACATCCTTACTATATCTATATATTTGCACTTAAAATAATTTAGGATTGTTTCTGATGACCAATCAGAAAGGAGGAACAGATATGAAGAAACAGTCCATTTTATCAACTTGCCCTGAAGTTTGTCATTGCTCCATCTAGCCCTAGATAAATAATATTTATAATTAGAATACTTTCTTTGGGGTCATTTCAAAAATTTCATACATAGACAAATTTTACCACAGCTCAAAAACATTGAAGTTCCCTTAAACTGGCATCGATATCCAAATATTTGGCCAACTGATATTTTCTTTCCTTGCTTTGGACCAGAAAGTTAAGTGGTCTGTTAAGACCCTTCAATTTTCCATGAATGTTAAGAACAACCATTCAATCTTCTGCTTTCTCTTAAATGTGATTTGTGGTTGTCTCTTTCTACATACCTCAGTGAGATCAAATAACCCTCATTTAGATAAATATACTAGCCTAGACTATGATTTTGCTGAGAGCAGAAAATAGATCATCACAATTACTATTTAAAGATTTGAAATGGCACACATAGGCACAATATGCATCATAAAATTTGTACTGTGAGAATTGACACATCTATATTTAATAGAGGACATGCTAGTTTACCAATAAAAAAGGTTGCATTTTAGGGGATCAAGTCACACAGGTTTGCCATTCCCATAAAATTTTTAGTACCCAAGTGGTGGTAAAAAAAAAAAAAAATGACTGATCTGGACATTTACGAAGTGACTCTGGGCATTTCTTACTTAACTACATTGTTTTTCCTTACAGTCTAGGGATAGAAAATTTTATCATGTTCTGAACTGGGCTGTATTCTAGCCAGGTGACTGATACTGATTCTTCCACCTTGTATTTATCAGATAAACCCTAGAAGAGGACACCCTGAGACAGCTTTATTATTCTAGTACACGGAGGGAAATGACTCATTCCCATAGGTTGAGAACAAATAAAAACAAAAGCACTTCTTGTGGCATGTTAAAGAAACCTACAATTTCAGTTAATGATTGTGTAAAAATTTCTTCTAAAATGGAACGTTTTTATTGGAGAAGATAAAGCAAATATTTTTTTTGCAGTGAAATTGTTTTTCTCTTTCTGTTGGGTCTTTTTTCACAGGTCTGTGTCAGACTTTCCATAAAGTATGGAATACAATATTGATTAATATTGTAGGAGAACCATCTGCCCTTTTTGGGTTGGCAGAGAAGACTGTTGCTTAGGTGGTTTTATTGGAGAGGTTTGGGAAAGATCTCACTCCATCTGACATGGTAGCCCCATCACAGATGCTTCAAGATTCACAGCTGGAAATATTTCCTCCAGCAAACAGCTAGTGCATAGCACTGCAGCCGGGGATAAGACCTTACTTCTCTCTCCTTAGCAACCACCATGATTAGAAAGGGTTCTTTCGCTGACAGCCCCCAGGAGTGAGCTGGATTCCTGGACTGTGAAGCTTTGTGAGGACGACACGCTAAACTGCTGTTTCCGATGAGCAAATCAATGACTCTCCACAAAATTGAGCAGACATCCTGTAGGGCCCACGGAGGGGTCCCTTGTAGTCCTCAAGAGAGATCATTTCCGGGGGTCTCCTATTTTATCCTGATATTTCTGGCAAACTTGCATCCTCGTCTCTAATATACCTTTTCAATGATTAAAAATTGCATCTTCCTCAAAGTCTCAAGTAAACGTGATTCTCAGAGGGGGAGAAACATATCTCTTATTTCCCCAGAGTTACAGAGTTTCAGATTTTCTAAGATTACCCTTGATTTTCCAAAGCTACCATGATTAAATCAAAGTCTATACACAAACAGACACGAAATGAACATGTAGATACTGCCTTCTGTGAACAAAATAAAATCTCTAAATGACCGAAATAAGCACAACAGGCTCTTGCTTTCCTATGTATGCCATTCTAAAATAAAAGTCCTAGAACACTCATTTTGTGAAGAATTTTGGTCGACCTCGCTTGAACGGACATTTCTCTTCTGAATGAAGACTTTGGCGGAGGATGAGTCAACGTTTCATGTGATTAATTGAATGCCACTTAGCAGTCAGTGGGGTTCGGAATAACAATGTCCCCAATCACGGTGCTAATCCGAACTCAAAATCCATTTCTGAGTCGGGCACACAGGCGCGAGAATCAGCAGGTAGGGAAGCCATCCTCCGGCCGTTATCGCCTGCACATCATCTGCCACCTAATTACACCATGATTAGATCAGAAATAATTACCTTGATTTTTCTTATAGCCGAGACGGCTTTAGGATCTCAGACTCCTCATGCTACAGGGGAATTTAAAGCTCGTCAATTTTTACATCCTTATTCAGAGGAGGTAAGAGAGACCAGAGACTTTAAAGTGACCTGTCCAAGTGAAGATCACACAGATACTTATTAATACTATTGAAATTAATGAGATCATCCAATAATGACTCAATCAGGAACCAATGTTCTGACTGCAAGATGGTCACATGCGCCTATGGACTGACCCATGGAGAGAGAATACCGGTGACTGTCCAGGTCCCTTCCTGCCCTGCTTCCTCAAATTGCTGTTGTCTACCTATTTCTGTCTTGATCCTGCCCACCCTGATGGCAGTGTGGGCTCATGACATGGCAGCCTCTCTACTGCGTGCCTTGTTCTCCATAGTTCTGGCACCATGGCTTCACCCTGATGGCAACTCCAGAAATACGAGTTCAGTGAATATTGAACCCTGATGGTGAGATCAGCTCTGTCTGGGTCAGAGACCACGCTCGGGGACAGCCTGGCTCAGTCCTTCTACGGAATTGCATCCCTCCCAAAGGGCAGCTGTGGTGGCCTCTCTCAGGTGGCCCAGGTCCACTACTCCGTGCAGCCTAGACAAAAATAGGACACCGCAAGTATCAACCAGACATGTTTTCTTTCATTTCTCCCAAAAAAAGTGCCTGGGGTTTGTCAAAACACAGTCCCTTTCCCCAGGGAATAGAAATGATGAGAATTCCAGGGTTTCTAACTTTCAAGGAATACCAAACTACAGGAGTTCAGATAAACCTGATGAAAAAAAACCAGGCCAGCACTTGGGAACCAGAGGTACAATGATTCAGCTTCGATGAGATCACGGTGTGAGTGGCTCACCGCAAGGCTGAGGGCTCTGCTCCCTGCTCCCGGCTCCCTGGGCTGTGCTGTGTCTTCCAGATGGGAGAGGAAGACACACATAGGAAACTGTACTTCCCAGCAGGGATGCCTTGTCTTCCTGGGGAGTGTGGCCTTTTCCAGCATTGGTTCTGAGATTTTTTTAAAAAGCCTTTATTCAAAGATGGCTACATATTGTGTTCTCAGTCTTGGCCTCCCATGAGGCCAAGAAATATAATAATTTTTGCAAATACGTCAGTCTGTTTTAGCAGGCTGTTAGCAGAAGGTAGGTAAGCGATGTCTAAGCGAAAAGGAAAACTCTCCTTGCTATTTTTAGAGGTTTTTTTCCTGAGCAGATTCCTCCTGGCTTGCGGAAGAGAGTCAGTCGCAATCTACCAGCCTCGACCTGCTCCTTTCTCAATAAAATGTCTGAAGAAGCTTTCTTTCCTTTTCTTTGTAAAATTCATGATTGGCCGCATGACTCTAATAAGTTCAGAATACAGGATACATTTTTTGACTCATCTACAAGAAGACTAACAAACTGAAATGATTGAACACTTTGGGTAAGAGTCTCTGAACATTTTATTGTGGGTAAAATCTTTTCTCAGGGGCAAAATATATGGGTGAGGCCAGTATTGCCATGGAGTTGCTACTGTGAATACTCAGAACTCAGAGAAGCCGATCTCCCTGGTCCCTAGGGTGGGATGCTGGAACCTAGGCTGCCTTCACCACCTGCCTGGGGCTGCCACCAACCCACATGGTCATCAACCTCAGACAATGACCCAAAGTTGGGAGACACAAAGGGCCACGCCAACAGAGAAACTTCTAGAATCAGGCAATGGTTTAAAACAAACTCCTTAAGGATGCAGGCTGTTTCCTCATCTGATACTTCAGTCCACGTGAGATGGTAAGAAATGGCCAGTGCAGAAATCTTCTCTCAGGTGTGGCTGACTTGAGATCTTTCCAGTGAGTCAGTTTTTATGATCATTTCAGCTTCCTCTTTCACATGTAACTACTTTTACTCAAACATTAATATCAATCTTAGCCAGTAGGCAAACACAATTTGGTACAGTTTAGACTTGATTATTGAAAATATATTAATTTTTTGAATGTTGAACTTTTCACGGTTATTAGGATTCAATCCACTAATCTGGCAGCCAACTTGAGGGTTTTCTGGATTCATCAGCTGACAGGTGCATGTGTGTGTTGAGCGGGACACATGGAGGTGCTGGGGCAATTATGGGAACGAGGTCAGCTAATAATATCTTCCACAAATTTATCTGGATTTTTGACATCAAGTTAACCGGCTCTGGGAGGGGCCAAGAGCCTTTGTGGGACTGAAACAAAAATGAGACACAGGGACACCAAGCAGAATGGGTGGGAAGGGTGTGACAATGCATTTGTGGCCATAGAGAATGGATAGAATAAAAAAAGGAAGAGAAACCAGTGACTTTCCCTGGGAAGATCTAGACTCACTCACTGGGTAGGAGAAGCAGAGACTAGCAGTTTCAAGGAAAGTAGCTTCTCATGATAATATTATGCATATTGTGTGTGTGTGATAATTTTTTTTGAGTCAAAGTCTCATTCTGTCTGCCACCAGGATAGAGTGGAGTGGAAGGATCACGGCTTACCGTAACCTCCATCTCCTGGGCTCAGGTGATCCTTTCACCTTTTACTGATGAAAGTGAGTCCCATTTTCAATGACAAAGTAACCCCAATGAAGCATAGACAGCTGCAGTAGGATAAGTCCTCTTGACTATATGAAGGAATCTGGAAAGAAGATGGGGCTAAAATAAAGATGAGGAAACAGCCTGCATTCCTAAGGAGTTTGTTTTAAGTCATTGCCTGGCTCTAGAAGCTTCTCTTTTGGCATGACCCTTTGTGTCTCCCAACTTTGGGTCGTTGTCTGAGGTTGATGAACGGTGAGCTGGTGGCAGCCCCACGAGGGTGGTCAAGACAGCCTAGGTTCCGGCATCCCATCCTGGGAGTCAGGGAGATCGGTTAGTGGGTGAGCACAGCTTCTCTAAGCCCTGCCAATCTCTAAGGCTTTCTTCACCTCACCATGAGGACCTCAACGAGGAAGGTGCCAAAGGCAGGGGGTGAGATGGGGGGTCCCAAGCATCATCCCCATATCTGGATCAAGTGTCCATACACCAACTTGGATGATGTCATCTCTGCGTCCATACAGTGCATGGCATATGCAGTTAATCCCGGTGGTGGAAGGAACAGGAAAGGAACAGCTGTTGCTTACTGTCCTATATGCTTCTCATCTTGATGCCAGAACCCGGCACAGGAAGAGGATCAAGCAGGTGCGTGCGCGGAAGCCCTGTGTGAAAGCTTTTGGTACCCTGTCGTAGCATGAACAACTCGAATTCCTGAAGGTCCCTTGGTTCTGCCTCTCCCTCCTTGGGCTCCCTCTTCCTCCTCTCCCGCCTAATAGCACGTCATCCTTCATCCCTGGAAGACATTATGAGTATTGTACAAACAACTGCAAGTATGATTCAAACAGCGAACATGCTGGTTTGGCCCGTATATTTGCAAGAAAAACGTGGGGTTTTAGGACAACGAGTTTCAACTCCAAGCTCCTGGCACAATCACAAGTTATCATCAGCCCCAAACACCACATGCATGCATCCCTTCTGTCCTAGAAGGGCAGCGTGTGCAGCTCATCGATAAGATTCCTGTCTCATTTTCTAAATATTTAATCACTAAGAATACCAGTGAGATTGTTTTCACTCAAGTGCCCTGCATACGCAGAAACAGCTGTTTTTAAGTTAGTCCCTGATCGTTCAAAGGACAGAATGTCACCAACTTCATTCCTAATGATCACTGTGCATGGGACTCTCTCAACCTGTTACCAATACCATTCTTGACTCCGAGTGAAATACACATCTCTTTGGTCAGCTTGTCACACTGGGTGGCTACGAGGGTGGTTGTTTCAGGGGAAATGAATTAGTTTGAAAGTCTTTGCAGCTGGCTTGCTGGGTGATCTGGGGCACCCCACTCTTTGAGCCTCAAAGGCGCTGATGGTGATGGAGAGACAGGATGTACACAGTCGCCTCCAAATGCGAAGGGCTTCAAGCACCACCATGCCGGGGGCTGAAGGGCCATTTAGCGGACACTCGAGCACCGGCTGCGTTGAGTAATATGCATCGCACAACACCGTTATTCATCAAGACAAAGAACTACAGTGGAAACCCCTTCATTCTGTGGATATTGGAAACTCGAAAAGGCATGAACTTCTTAGAAACTTGTGGTGGTTACTACATAGAATCATTTTGTGTCGTTTAAAAAAGTATAGTTTCTTTTTGTTCTTTCTTGGTTTTTTTTCCCTTCCTTTCTATATTTTACTTAAAAAATTTCAAGGAACAGTATTTTGCTGTATCATTCTGAAGAAGCACACTGTGAAGATTGAGAACATTAATTTATTTTTGTTTTAAAATGAACACTTTAGTCGGCACCCGAAACAAGAAAAGCATATTAAAAATTGCGAGTCAGCCCTGCAGAGTCTCGCCTTTGCTGAGTTTTCCATTTGGAAGACTAATTAATTAATTAATCAGACATTTGCTCGACAAATATTTATTGAGATTCGAATACATATAGTATGTACTTGGCTGAATTGACAGGACCCAGCCCTAAACACTGGTCTTCAAAGACTCATGCCTGCCGTCATTTGGATATCCAAGGAGAGGGCCTGCCCAGGAAGGGCCCCTGTCCTTGTCGGAGCCTTGAGGTCCGCCGCCTGCTAGCAAAAGTAACATTTGGCATGTGAAGACGAGAAGTGAACCCCAACTCTGTGCCTTCTATTTTAAAGACGAGTCTTAGAAGTCTGTACATCAGTGGTAACTGTAAGGGGAACTGGAAGAACTGAGAACATCTCACATAACTCACTGAGGTGGGCAAACACCAGTGAGAGCTCATGTCTTATAAA
>CAUYQG010154082.1:0-15340 GCA_963574415.1 Tarsius wallacei
AAAAAAAAAAAAGAAATCGTCTTTCCCTTTCCAGTGTTTGAAGCATGAGCATGTGCTCATTAATGATATGAGGGGATGTTTCGGTGGGAGCCTTTTTGAAATAGTTTACTCTATCTAGGTGTTGTGGCTGAAACTGCAGCAACCATCTTGTGATTGTTAGAAGAATAAGGCTGAGGACAAAACTGACACTTTGACCATGACAGAGCAGAAAGATGGAAAGAATCTTGCTCTTGAATTATTCTTTGAGACAATGGAAAAATGAAACAAACCAAAAAGCCTTGTAGCCACCTAAACAAGAGGGTTCTAGTTATGTATGTTACACATTTTTAAAAAGAATTTATGCCATTTGGAATAGGATTTTCTGTTACATACAGCTGGAAACATAAAGTCTTTCAAAAGACATATCACTGCCCATCCAGTTCCTGGTTCTTTAAGCTCAGCAAGCCTAACCTGCTGCTATATGAGTTACAGAGGTACAATGTTATGTACCTCTCCTCATGTGTTCACATCTCTGGTCTCTGATTCCTAGAACTGTACTCACTTTTTAATACTTGGTTTTGACTCTTCTTTGCCTTTTAAAATTTAGGTTCCCATTCAACTTCCAGCCTCCAGTGACCCTGAATTCAGCTGTTCCCATAGTCTCTTAATAGAAGTCCTCCCTGTCACTAATTCCAGTCCAGTGATACTAAGCGCCTTCTCTGATAACTGGTACCTCTTCCTTTATTTTCTGTTTCAAGAGGTATGGTACCCCCTTCCACCCAGATACCCAATCTAGAAACTTAGAAATTATCCTACTTTCTATTTTTCTCATTCCACCATCCAGTCAGTCATCAAAGACCTACTTATTTTAACGTCAAAATGTTTCTTAAATGCTCCTTCTTCCCCCTCCTTACTGTTATCATCCTAGTTCAATCAGCCATCATCCTTTCTAAGTTATAACAGTGACTTCCTTGCTGTTTATTCTGTCTCCAGTCTTACCGTTTTCAATGACTTATATTTTACAGGGAGAGCAAATTTTCTGAAATGCTGACCCCCATGTTCAAAATGTTACTGCCATACTCAAAACCCTTCCCCACTCCATTATCTATAGGAGAAAGTCTTTATGTTGAAATACAGGGCCTCCGGGATCTGGCTCCTTCTTACTTCTCCAGCCTCATTCGTCATCACTCCCTGACTCAAACATCATTATCCACCAACAGTGAATGCTTTGTAGTTCCTTGGAACATACCATACTATCATTTACCTCCATTCCTTTGCTCATAGTCTTCTTTGCCTAAAATGCACCCTCTCCTGCCATGCTATTTTTCTCCTTATTCTTCAGGTCTCAGTTCAGGCATCACCTCCTGAAAGATTGATTTGACCCTAATCTATCTAGAGTGGGTTTGGCTCCCCCTTTGATGTTCTTTTACAGCATCCTGTATTTCATCATTGCTCTTAATGCAGTGTATTATTATGGTCTATTTATATGACCGTATCGCCTCATCCCAATCCCCTCTAGAGTTTGAGCTTGCTGACTACAGGGATTGTAATTATTTATTGCTATATCCCCAACAGTTAGTTTGAATGAGTTTCATTAGCTGAGAAGAAAGTCTTTGACTCCAACCTCCCTATCCTCCACTGCAGTGGATACTGGACCTTTTGCTTGGAATTCCAGATATTGGAGGATTGCTGTCACTCACCGAGAGACAATAGATGAGGTGTTAGGTGCTGAGATCATCTAGTAGTGTGGGGCCAAAATTGATTCATACAGGACAATTTGGCTGTATTTACCTCTCAACTGGCAAAAGAAAGGGAATACTGCTTAGCTGGTATTCACAGATCCACCAATCAAATTTCACCTCCTCCACCACTGAACCTGCATTTGGAGATATTCATATGAAATACCACTTAATTGTCTTTCTTTTCCTGATAATGTAGCTTTTAATGGGCTCGCAAGACTCTCAGTTCATAGAAAAATTCAAGATGTTGTTTTGTCTCTACTCACTGTGAAATGGAATCCTGAGAGAACTTCTTTATCTGATGCAGCTTTTTCAACAGCTCCGCCAGCCAAGGACTGACAACTGCTAAGCTGTATAGTAGAAGAGCCCCCTTCTGCATCCCTGTGCAACTAAGAGTAGGAAGTCTTCACACCCAAGTGTGTGTACTGATATGTTCTCAGACACGTGTCTACTTAATCTGTGCATTTCTGGTCCCACCCTGCTGTCTAATTGAACCACACTCACTTCAGTGCAGGTGGGCATTAACAAAATGCACCACCAGTTTAGGAGTCTGATGGCTAAAAATATCCCTTTGAAGGAGCTCATGCGGTTTATGTGTCTCTCTGCTGTTTCCCCTGTTCCTCAACTTCTCATCCTTGCAATCTCATTCCTCTTGGAATCTCTTTCTATTTCCTACATCTTACTTTCAAGTTTTTTGTTTGTTTTATTATGGTTTTAAAATTAGCATTGCTTTTCCTGGAATCCCAGATAATTATGCCACATCTCAGAACATGAAGGGCTGTCTGTTGGAAGTCTGTAAGCTAGAAATTATTTATCCAACAAATGTATTGAGTACCTAGTATGTTGCTGGGCTCTGTTGTACATCCTGCAAATAAAATAATAAAGCAGGCAAAATCTCTGTCTTATAAATGTACATTCTAGGTGAGAGGCAGGCATTAAACAATATAAATAAAATATATATTAAATGGTGATAAAGAAAAATAATTCAGAGAAAGTGTGATTGAAAGAGTGGTGGTTGTGGGACTCTAAATTTAGATAGGATAGTCAGAGAAAGTCTCAAGGAAACCATCGAAAGAAGCAAAGGAGTGAGTTATGTGGATGCCTGTGGGAAGAATATTACAAGTAGAGAGAACAATAAGTGGAGAGGCTCTGAGGTAGAAAACTAACTGGAACATTTCTGAAATAAGAGGTCAGTGTGCTGACTTGAAGTGAGCAAGGGAGTGACTAGCTGGAGGTGAGTTCAGAGAAGAGACAGAAAATCAGATCTGCAAGAGCCTTACAACTTTGGATTTCACTCTGAAAAATGTGTTTTTTGAGAGAAGGAGTTATGTGATTTGACTTATGTCTAACAGGATCACTTTCGCTGTTTTGTGGAGTGTAGACTAGATGGGTAAGTGAACCAAAATGGAAGCAGGGAAACCATTTATTGGAGAACTTAGTTATCCAGGCAAAAAGTGCTGATGATTTCAACCAGAATAATGGCAATGGAGGTGGTGAGAAGTGGTTGCATTCTGAATATGTTTTGAAAGTATTCTTGACTGGACTTATAGATGTGGGCCATGGAGAAAAGATAGAAATAAAGATGACTCTCTGATTTTCAGCCTGGGCAACTTGAAGGATGGAGTTGCTCTTACTGAGATAAGAAAAAGAGACTTGAGAGGTGATATCAGGAAGTTGATCGGGGTGAAGACAATGAAGCCTATTAGACATCCAAGTCGAGATGTTGGGTAAAGAGTTGGAGACAGGAGACTAGAGTTCATGGGAGAAGTCAGAAGATCATCTATATTTGGAAGTCATCAGCATACAGATAATATATTTAAAAGATGGGTGAAATTGTCAGAGAGTGCTGCAGGGTTCAAAAGATAAAGAAGAGAAAAAGACCAAGGATTGAGCCCTGGGGCTAAATGTTGGGCTAATAAGAGGAATCAGCAAAGGAGACTGATAATGTGCCAATAAGATAGAAGAAAGCATGGTCCTGAAAGCAAAGTGGAAGGGAGTGATCAGCTATAATAATTAATCCTCATAAGGCAATTAAAATTTGCATTGAGAATTGAACATTGGGTTTAGCAAAGTGGAGGCCACTGGTGATCTTGAAAAGTGTAGTTATGCATTGAAGCCTGAATTGTACCCCACATTTAAAAAATAAAATAGTAATTAAAAAATTAGAAAAAGAAAAGAGTAGTTTTTTGAAAGCCTGACTGCAGTGGGCTCAACAGAGAATGGGGATATGGACAGATTTTTTGAATTTTGCTAAAACACAAAAAATTTGTGTGTGTGGGAGGGGAGAAGTGAGAGAAAGACTTTTTTCAGATGAGAGCAATAACAGTACAGCAAGTCCCCTACATACAAACTTCCAAGTTGCAAACTTTTAAAGATGCAAATGTGTACTTGTCTGTCCAATCATGTCAGTTAGTTCATGTGTCTGGTGTACATTTTCACATGTGTGCATCCTCTACAGGTGGTTGTGCTTGTGTGTACTTTACTGTACAGTACTGTATAAAGTACAGTAGTACAGTATCTTTATTTCGAGTCCAGGATGTCTGGAAGCAAACATAAAAGCCGCGGTGATGTAGCTGGTACTGTATAGCTAATTGTGTTAACTAGGTACATAGGCTAACCATGTTAGACTTATGAACAAATTGGACTTATGAACGCGCTCTCGGAATGGATCTCATTTGTATGTAGGGGACTTACTGTATTTCTTAATGCTGATGGCAATGATTCAGTAGAAAGTAGGAAATGGCCGGGCTTGGTGGCTCAGCCTGTAATCCCAGCACTTTGGGAGGCTGAGGCCAGTGGATTGCCTGAGCCCGTGGGTTCGAGACCCACACAGGCAACTTGGCGAGACCTTGTCTCTACAATAAATCAAAAAAATTAATCAGGCGTGGTAGCGTGCACCTATAGTTCCAACTACTTGGAAGGCTATGGCAGTAGGATTGCCTGAGCCCAGCAGGTCGAGGCTGCAGTGGCCAGGAGCATGCCACTGTACTCCAGTCTGGGCGACAGGGTGCGACTCCAACTCAAAAAAAAAAAAAGGTAGGAAATGGATGATACAGGAGAGGGGATGGATTGCTGGGATGATGCCCTTGAGTAGGTGAGTGGGGATGGGACCTAATGAACAAGCGGAAGGGTTGGCATTAGGAACACGGTCATACAGACACAGTTCTGTATACAGGCACAGAAGCTGGTGTTTTGGCAGATGTGGTGGTGGAAGACGGCGGAATTTTTTTTACGCTTTCTGTTTTCTCTCAGGTGTGATGATGGGAAGTTTGAGGACAGGAGAAATGTGAAATAGTAATTTATGAGAGTGGGAGAATGAAGGGACTAGGAAAATGTAATATGACTCTTGAACCACATAAAGGGTCTATTTGAAGTGGGTGCTTGTGTGGATTTTTTCTCCATTTATGTTGAACAGGGGTACAGGTAGGGAACAGGAAAAGTTAGATTTAACTAGTGTTGGGTTTTTTTTCATGTGAGTAAGATGAAGCAAGGGGTAAGGTAGTTGGGGTGATTACTGTGTTTGATCACTGTAATGAATCATTTGGATAGTGAGACCATGAGACAGTTGAAGAAAAGTGAAGGTTGAAAGATACCCGTGAACCTGGATTCATGCAAACTTCCTCAAGCATAATACACTTGCTGCCTGAGACCCACATTATTCATAATAGTCATATCATTATAGGCAAATGGATGAACTCCCATAGTGATTGCTTTGACTGTGACAACATTTATTTGAAAATATATGTTCTGGCATGTGTGTTTTAAAAAATCCAGTCACGTCACTAATGTAATGTGCTATTCTCACCTCATTTATATATGACCTTTCCTATGCAAGGGTTTAGCTGCTGAACAACAATCTATCAAACACTACGCATGCCTCACAGGCTGTAGCTTCTAGAAGAATCAAGGTTTGAGTAAAAGCAGATGAAAGACTACAGATAGTAAGAAAGGGGATGAAGAGAAAGGTGGAAGAGAAAGGAAGCAGCAGCCCTCAAGAATCAAAATGCCATTGGTAAATCAAACTAGTAACAAAATAATACCTTAAAAAGAACTAATAGGATGAACAAGAGTAGTTAAAGGGTGGTAGATGAAGAAGCATAAGAGATACAAGAAGTATGGTAAAAGAATACAATGATAATGGCTGGGTGTGGTAGCTCACACCCTTAATCCCAGCACTTTGGGAGGCCAACATGGGAGAATTGCTTGAGTATAGGAGTTCGAGTCTGGGCAAAGCAGCAAGACCTCATCTCTACTTAAAAATAAATAAAACAAAAGAATAAATTTTTGTAAAAAATTTTTAGAATTATTTTTAGAAAAAAGAATACAATAATATTACTGAGATTCTTCAGTGATGCTTCTGCTAGAATAAAGCTGAATTTACTTATAATTGAGGCATTTGAAAAGAAATTTATATTTATTTACTGCTTAGTATGCACCAAACATTTTACATGTGTTCATTTATACTGCACTCTCAACAGCTCCAGAAAGTAGACACCATTATAATCCCAATTTTACAGATGAAGAAGCAGAGGTACTGGGAAGTTAAATCACTTACCTGAGTGGCAAAACTTTTCTTTCTGAGTCCAAAGCCAGTGCCCCCTCCATCATGCAAACCATCTCTCAGTTGAATGAGATACTCTATGTAAAAGTATCCCTTAAAATGTTAGTGATTATTTGAATTCATATTTAAGTTTTTATTTTTATAATAATTTATAGTTACAAAATAGAACAGTCTGCTTGCAATTGTGTCCATGAAGATAATTATGCTAACTAAAATCCCACAACAATCTGACAGGTTGATTAGAATCCAAACACAAGTGAAATTGTTCTGAACTCATGCATTTCACAGAACATCGTAACCCACACATCTTTTAGTCCTATTTTTGTACATTATCTTGTATCTGCATTTATTTCATTTGATTGGATCCTTTAATTTTTAAAATTATTTTTAAAAATCAGAATGTCACTCTGTCACCTAGGCTGGAGCAATTTGGCATGATCACGGCTCACTGCAGCCTTCAACTCCTGGGCTCAGAGGATCCTTCTACCTCAGTCTCCTGAGTAACTAGGACTACGAGTGCGGGTCACCATGCCTAGCTCATTTTTTTAAAATTCTTTATTTGTAGAAACAAGAGCTCACTATATTGCCTAGGCCTATTTCTTTTTCTGTGTGGCCTTAACAGATATTAACATATCATTGGCTACTCCTTTGGGTTGGGTGTCTACTCGCAGCATGGAGAACTTCTCACTCTATTCTCCTAAACCAGCACCCTCCTTGTTGCTGGGTTATCTCCAGCTTGTTTTTCCAGATTTTAAAAATTTATCAAAATTATAAAAAAGTGGAAAAGCCAGGCATTTGATCATATCTGTTACTATGTGAATAACATTTTAAAGTACAAAGTGAATGATCTCTTAAACATTACTAGAAAAGTAAACAGTCATTTTAAGGCACTTTAGATGTGAGCTAAAGGCAATACATTTCATAGATTTTCAAAAATCTTTACAAAAGTAACATTGTTTTAGTTATGGCAAGTCTACTCTTCACAGATTTTGGCTAAAATGCTGCTTTCCTCCTTATAGAAAGAGCATTAGATCTTAAAGATGTGGAAGACAAAGCAAGTATAAAGACTTATATTCCTTTATTTTTATGACAACTTATTTCAAGCTACACAGATTAAATGGGATTTATATTTCCCTAGTCAGACTGCTACAAATAAATTTATCTTGATACACGTCTTAACCATAGGAATTATAGTATACATGTATTTTGTCTAGACAAACAAGGAAAGAAGAAAAGATGAAAAGAAGGAATTCAGATCTATCACTTCAGCCCTATGTGGCACGTCCTTATGTTTCAGTCCCAAACAAAAGTCTGCGGATGGCCCTCACTGGCATTTGTTGATTGAATTTCACAACAAAATGTGGGGCATGACATATAGCCTAATGATTTTCCATGTTACAGACTATGCAGGGAAAAACACTAGGCCATTTAAACATTTAAGCCAATAATAAACTATTCACTAATAAGTTAGAAAGTTTTAAGCAAGCTACTTCAAAGTAATTACCAGAAAAATAAAAACCTCAATATTCCTAACCAACTTCAGTAATAAAAAACTCAACTTCTATATTATTTACAACTTATCAGTAATAAATATGTACGTGTTCACTTAGAATTGCTAAAACATGGAATGAAAATATCACTTGTATTTTATATTATTCCTCATTCTTTGGATGAAGTTCAAAATGACCAAGAAAGTAATGTAGACAAAAGGCCTATACCCAGAATGCCTTCAGGATGGAGATGTAAATCTTTCTTTTACTTTCTCAAAAGCAAGGGATATAAGACCTATGTAGGTAAGAAAAAATTTTAAACTGATATCTTTATATCTTAGTCTGCTGAAGCTGCCATAACATAATAGTACAGACAGGGTGGCTTAAGCAACAGAAACTTATTTCCCACAGTGCTGGTGGCTGGAAGTCCAGGATCCAGGAGTAGGCAAGGCAGATTTCTTTCTGAGGTCTCTTCTCTTGACTTGTAAGTGGCCCACCATCTTGCCATGTGCTCACATGACCTCTTCTTTGTGTTCTCATGAGAAGAGGCAGTAAGCTCTCTGGTATAAGGGCACTAATTCCATCATGAGGATCCCCCATTATCTCATTTAACTCTAATTCCCAAAGATTCATTTTCTTTTTTATTTTTTTGAGTCAGGATCTCACTCTGTCGCCCAGGTTGGAGGGCAGTGGCACGATCATGGCTCCCCACAGCTTCGACCTCCTGGGCTCAGGCAATACGTCCACCTCAGCCTCCAGAGCAGCTGGAACTATAGGCACGTGTCACCACACTGTTACTTTTTAAATTTTTAATTTTAGAGTCAGCGGGTACACACGCATATTCATTACATGGACATGTTGTGTAGCAGTGGGGATTGGGTCTCAGGTGGCCCATTCTCCAGACAGTGAACATTGTGCCCCGTAGGTAGTTTCTGAACCCTAGCCCCCTCTTATTAGTGTGCCCAGTGTCTATTATTTCCATCCCTGTGATCGTTTAGCTCCCACATATAAATGCGAACATGCGGTGTTTGGTTTTCTGTTTCCAAGTCAGTTTACTTTGGATGATGATCTTCAGCTCCATCCATGTTACTGCAAAAGTAGAGTCAAGGTCTCGCTATGTTGCCCAGGCTGATCTCAGACTCCTGGGCTCAAACAATCCTCCCACTTCTGCCTCCCAAAGTGCTGGGATTACAGGCATGAGCTACCACTCCCGGTCCCAAATGTCCCATTTTCAAATATCATCACATTGAGAATTAGGTCTTCAACATATGAATTTTAGGGGTATACAAACATTGAGTCTATAACATATCACAGACATATATGACATGGCTTTTAATACCAGTGCTAGTGAAGTTATTTATCCTCCTGGGTACTAGGTGTACAGATCAGATGCATTGTCATAAGGAAGATGGTGGTGCTTTAGTTATGGCTTCATTGTTTGCTCAGCTAAACTTCTCATTAAGTTGTTTGTCAGAGATAATGTGAGTAGAACAGTTGCCCACTGGTTGTTGATAAACAGTATTGTATCTGATTTGTCTGTGTCGATGCTGTACAAGTCATTAAATATTTTGAATATCACTGCTGGTTACACATATTTTTTATTATATAAAATACGTTCTTCATTAAAGCATGTAAGTAAATCAAGATATACAGAAATAGAAAGATTGAAAGATATTGGCTGTTGTTCTAATTAATTTTAAAGTATTCTTATTTTGTGATTTTGATGTAACTCAAGCTTGAAAAGAGTTAAGTGACTTTGAATATTGAAAGTTAGAGTTAGAGCCTCCTGTGATTTGAGTAAGATTTTTATTTTTTTTAAATTTAGGTGAAATTCACAAAACATCAACCATTTAATGTAATCAATTTAGTGGTTCACAATATTGTGTATCCACAGCCACTATCTAGTCCCAAAACATTTCATCACCCAGAAAGGAAACTCCACACCCATTAAGCAGTCACTTCCCAGTTCCTCTCCCCTAGCCCCTAGCACCCACTCACCTTATTTCTGTATGAATTTCCTTATTCTAGACCTTTCATATAAGTGGAATCATACAATAGGTGACCTTTTGTGTTTGGATTATTTCAATCAGAATCATTTATTCTAGGTTTATCCATGCTGCAGCATGTATCAGTACTGTATTTCTTTTATATGGCTGAATCATATTCAGCTGTATGTATATACCATAGTTTGACTACTGAGTTAGGTTTTTTTTCTTTTTGAATCAGGGTCTCACTCTCTTGCCCAGGGTGGAGTGCATGGTGCAATCACGGTTCACCGCAGCCTCAATCTCCTGGGCTCAGGTGATCCTTCTGCCTCAGCTCTCCCCACCCCCCGCACTGAGTAGCTGGGACTATAGGGGTGTGTCACCATGCCCTGCTAATTTTTAAACTTTTTTGTAGAGATGAGGTCTCACTATGTTGCTCAGCCTGGTCTCGAATCCTGGGCTCAAGCAATCCTCCTGCCTCAGCCTCCCAATGTGGTGGGATTACAGATGTGAGCCACCACGCTTGGCCTGAGTTAGACTTTTAACAGTCCAATCAAGCCTCAAAACTCCTACATCTCCCTATCCCCTCCTACCCCACCCTTCCAGCCCTCATCTTACGTTTTTAGCTTACCTACCCTAGAAAAAGGATCTTACTGCTTCATGTATCTTGTGGCACTTGGCTCTATTGCTCCTGAACTGTTCAGTCTTTTCCTATTTGAAACTGTATGGAAGAATCTATCTCATGCACCCAGCGCCCACAACAGAAAAATTAATTAGGCCCTGCAGCATGAACTGCTTTTTTACTTCCTCCTCCACCCTGCTGACTAGCTCTTTCCTAAGTAGAGTGCCTTTCAATCTCTACTGCTGATTTCCTGCTTTTTTCCACCTGACATTTGCCAGCTACACACCTGGTCCTCAGTGAGCATTCTGACACAAGCAAGAGGATTTTTTTTCCTGATCTAGACCACCCCCTAAAAAGATTTTGGTATTATAAAACTTAGCTATACCTAAGCACAACTTTTAAAAACACATTTAAACAGAATTTAATGTAAACCATGTTCCAGCTTTCCCTGCCTCTCACCCCATCTCTGCTCCATCACAGTTGACCAGTCTAATGTCTAGCTTTTGTCTTAGTGGCAAAAGAATGTATTTTAATTACCTAAACCAATTCTTACTGATATTTTTCCTCTGACATAGCAGAAGCCTCAGTCCAGTTAAGCTCTGTTCATTTCTCCTTAAAAAGAACCATGAGGATTGACTTCATGATGAGAAATATAGGTCAGTAAAATCAGAGTGCTCTAAGGTGCTTCTCAAATCATACAGTGTCAGCAAGTGGCTTCTTTGGATTTACAGAAGGCCTATATACGTTAGCCATTTCAAGAGCTGTATCTATTACTGAAAGGCCAGGGGTTCAAACTAGGTCCTGTTTTTCACCACACAGAAAACCAGTCACTGGGACAACAAATATTGCCAGGGAAGGAAGCTAAGGAGATCAGTCTCAAATCCATCTCTCCAGTTGACTAAAATTAGGGGTTTATATTGTGCGGAAGAAATGTAACTACAAACAGGAAAACAAGAGTTGGGGGTGGTTAAGGAAGGGGAGTTGGGCAACAGGCAGCAGGTGATGGATTAGGCATCCATGATGGAGGGGGAGTCTGGGATCTCATTGTCCAGGTGCTGTGACCAGGTAATTTTCAGTTTCTTGATATTATCTGGGATGACTGATGGTCGGTTTCCTGAGAAAGGAACTCAGATAAGACACATGTAAGTTTCTCAAGTTTTAAGACCAGGAGGGCAAATTTCTATGTTTATCAAAAAAAAAAAAAAACCCATAAACATCAGTTTTATGGGGTAGTTGGGCTTTGCACTTCATATCCTTACAACATCAACTCAAGGCTTACTTATTTTTATATGTTCCTTAGCTTTGAATTGCCAAAATGAATTTTGTCCTTAAGATTGTAAAGCTAGTTGTGTACAGTGGCTCATGCTTATAATCCCAGCTATTCAGGAGGCTGAGGCATGAGGATCATTTGAGCCTAAGTGTTCAAGATTAGCTTGGGCAACATAGTGAGACCTCATCTCTAGAAAAAATGAAAAAAAAAGTTAACCAGGCATAATGGTGTGTGCCTGTAGTCCCAGCTACTAAAGAGGCTGAGGTGGGAGGGTCTCTTGAGCACAGGAGTTCAAGGCTACAGTGAACTATGATCACACCATTGCACTACAGCCTGAGAAATAAAGACCCCATCTAAAAAAAATATATTCTAAAGCTATTAGATCCTCTTCTAATGTGGATATCTCCTCATACAGTACTGGTTTACCTGATAGATCACATGCTTTTAAACCTGGGGCACAAACTTTTTTGGGGATGGGAGAATTTAGTGTTTATTATTATATGCAAAATCTTGAGATAGTCATTATGGAAAAGATTGAATATATCTTCTATTTAGTTTATGGTATGTCATTACTTTATTCTTAAAATTGCCACTCAGTAAGATTGACTTTTTTTGTGTACTGTTTTATGAACTGTAGCGTTTCTTTTTATTTTTTTAGATTGGAAAACATAATTTATTTAAAAAACAAATTAGAGAGAGAGAGAGAGAGATTTACCTCCCCAAGGTAGGTGAGGAGGCCAAAGCTTGGGAAACTTGGTGGCCATAGCTTAAAGGGCCATCGGACCTACCAGAGTTTAGTGAAGCAATGGCCCTTTTTAATTTTAAATTGCATGCAAAGTGGAGGCACTGTACTCTTTTCATGGCTTAGTATCTCTAAAGGGCTTATTCAAGTCCTGTAAATCAGGTATTTATAGGTCAAAAATGAAAATGGAATTTTGAGAAAACTCATGATATAGCTCTCCCATCCCTCATTTCACTTTTAAAGTTAAATAAAGAGTTACAAATAAAACATTTAACTGTGAACCTCCTTTTTTCTTCTTGTGTCGCATGGTAACTTATGGTAATCAACCCATTCCACAATCAACCGAAAAAAGAAATAATTTCCATAATTTTCAAGGATAAGTGACTCTGAAATGCAAAATATTTCTTACTTGCCTTTAATCTTAGAAAACTGTTAAAAGGTTTTTGCAAATAATGAAGGTAAAAAACCATAGTTTTGGTGGATGCAATGATATCTTCACATAAACTATATCTCATTTGAAGCTTTATATTTTAAGCACAAATCACTTTATTTTTCCATTTCTGTTTTGGTGCAGCAGTTTGTACATAAAACCTAAATTGCGCTAAATTGATCTTATTTTCCAATGTCATTTTGACCTGGCACTTGAAATTAACATTTACCAGCCTCCCATGTTCCCCATACCTTTTAGTAAGTCTATATTGAACAAAGGCTATTCATACAAAGGTGGTATTTGAATCTGTGCCTTCTAGTTTAGAAAATTGCAGTCCACTCCATTTCATAAATATATATTAGTATCTGTTATGTACAAGACATTGTTAGGCACCGAGAAAAACATAAAGAGGAATAAGATGATGTGTTCCTAATCATGTCCATATTTTATTTATCATGTATCCCATTTATTATATTTGTTGGTTCATGTTTTCTCACCCCTGGAAATGTGTCTTATTTGACCTTGTGTATAAGTGCTAAAACTATTTGTCAAACTATAATTTTGGCTAACTTAGGTTTAGATAGAACTAAGTCACCTTGATTTCTAATACTGGAGATAGACCCTTGTGAAACTTGACCATGAGCCGAAGACTGTCAGCAACTATATCTGGCATAAAAAATCTCCACTATTGATTTATTTTTTTAAAAATTATCATTTATTGCAATTCTAGTCTCAAGTTTGGAATGTTTTTTTTTCTTTTTCTTTTCTTTTCTTTTTTTTTTTTGAGTTGGAATCTCACTCTGTCTCCCAGGCTGGAGTGCAGTGGCACACTCATGGCCACCCCAGTGTTGACTTGCTAGGCTCTGTCCATCCTTCCACCTCAGCCTTCCATGTAGCTGGAACTACAGACGCGTGCTACTGTGCCTGGCTAAATTTTTATTTATTGTAGAGACGAGATCTCACCAAGTTGCCCGGGCAGGTCCTGAACCCATGGGCTCAGGCAATCCACTCGCCTCGACCTCCCAAAATGCTGGGATTACAGGCTGAGCCACCGAGCTTGGTCTGGACTGTGTTTTAATAAGTTCTATTTCTTTTTTTCTTTATATTTTATTTTAAAGATGTAGGGTACAAGTCAGGAGTAGGTACATAAGTGGTCTACGTCCAGGTGAAATTTTGGCCTCCCATCTGTCTTCACTTCACCTATTATAAGTTTTAGCAATGAAATCACCTGATCAGATCTTTAGATTAATTTACTTTATATTCTTTTCCCCTTTGATGTGAAATTGTACTTATATTAATGAATAAATGGGCTTAAAGTTAACTAGAAAATTATGCTAGATACATGAAACAAACAAATAAAACACTGTAGTACAAATTAGGGAACAGCAGGAGCAAATGTATTAAGCCAGAAAAATACAAGGCATGGTAAGTAAAGGGAAGTATTCCGGTTTTATCAGTGTGGAATATGGGATGCCAGAAGGAAGGGAGTAACATAAGATAATGCAGGAAGTATTTGCTCACACAGGTACACAGTGGAGCTAATGATGTCACTGTCAAATACTTCACTGAACTGTTGAATTTCATCGATGGAGATACGATTTTTGCTCCATGGCCCCAAATAGTTTCCAAAACCTGCACCTTTCTTCTAAAGTTGCTCCACAGAAAGTGCATAGATGAATTTACATCCACTCCATAAGCAGGATAAAGGTATCTTACTCAGTGGGAAAAGCCTCTTCAGGTGCAAGGATGTGCAGTCATATCGTACTCAGTGAGGACAATATGTTAGTGTTTGTCTGTTTAAATAGACCAACAATCTCTATAGGTCTAATTTTCCAAAAGAGTGATTATGTCTGCTATTTCTGAGAGTCTTCTGAACAAAAGTTGTTTAAATCTCTTTCCAGCCTTAACAAAATATGAATGTTTGGATTTCTGAGACCAACGATAGGCGTTATACCAACCCTATGTCTTGCTACTAAAAAGGAATCAAGCTTAAATGGCAGCATGTAGGATGAAGTTGAAGTGTGATTGAGTTAAATTGTAGAACAGAGAAAGGAATTAAGTTTTCCAGAAGTCATTTTAAAATTGATTTTTTTTTTTGAGTCAGGGTCTTGCTCTGTTGCACAGGCTGGAGTGCAGTGGCACACTCACAGTTCACTGCGCCTCGACCTCCTGGGCTCAGGCGATCCTTCCACCTCAGCCTCCCTAGTAGCTGGGACTACAAGTGTGTACCACCATGCCCAGCTAAATTTTTGATCATTTTGTAGAGATGACATCTTGCTATGTTGCCCAGGCTGGTCTTGAGCACCTGGACTCAAGTGATCCCCCCACCTTGGCCTTCCAAAGTGCTGAGATTATAGGCATAATCCACCAGGCCCAGGTGAAAAAAAAAGATTTTCATATGCTTGAAAGTTTGAGATATTTTAAGTCTAGCACGATCTGGAAGCAACATTTCTACAAAAGCTAATTTCATTTGACTGTCTATTTCAATTCATTTATTCATCCAACAAATATTAATTGAACAC
>CAUYQG010154083.1:0-7500 GCA_963574415.1 Tarsius wallacei
TGGCCTTTTTTGACCAGGCTCGGAAGCTCAGCCTGTAATCCGGTGCTTTGGGAGGCCGAGGTGAGTGAATTGCCTGAGCCCGCGGGTTCGAGACCCACCTGGGCAACTTGGCGAGACCTCATCTCTACAATAAATCAAAAATGTAGCCGGGCGTGGTAGCGCGCGCCTGTAGTTCCAGCTACTTGGAAGGCTGAGGCGGAAGGATCGCTGGAGCCCAGCAGGTGGAGGCTATGGTGGCCAGGAGTGGCCACTGCACTCCAGTCTGCGTGACTGAGTGAGACTCCAACTAAAAAAAATATATATATATATACAAATGGTTAATGAGCACATTAGAGATGCTCAACATTATCAGTCATCATTAATCAATGGAGAGATGAAGATCCAAGTCACAATGAGACATGATTCAATCTTCACCAGAATGACTAAAACTAAAAGGACTGACAATTTCAAGTAAAGTCTTGTGAGGTGAGGATGTAGAGCAACTGTATATGCCACATACACTATACACTATACACGCACTAGTGAGAATATAAATTGGTGGAACTACTTTTGAAAACAGTAATTGAAGACACCGGGCACGGTGGCTCATGCCTATAATCCCAGCACTTTGGGAGGCCGAGGTGAAAGGATTGCCTGAACTCATAGATTCAAGACCAGCCTGGGCAAGTTGGTGAGACTTTGTCTCTACAGCAAATTCGCCAGGCATGGTGGCATGCGCCTGTAGTTTGACCTACTTGGAAGGCTAAGGTGGAAGGATCATCTGAACCCAGCAGGCTGAGGCTGCAGTGACCGTGAGCGTGCCACTGCTCTCCAGCCTGGGCAACAGAGTGAGACTCCGACTCAGGAAAAAAAAAAAAAAAAACGAGGCCAGACTCGGTGGCTCAGCCTGTAATCCTAGCACTTTGGGAGGCTGAAGCGAGTGGATTGTCTGAACATGTGAATTTGAGACCAGACCAGGCAACTTGGTGAGACCTCGGCTCTACAATAAATAAAAAATTAGCCGGGCATGGTAGCGTGTGCCTGTAGTTCCGGTACTTGGAAGGCTGAGGCGGAAGGATTGCCAGAGGCCAGCAGGTTGGCGCTGGGGAGGCCAGTGAGCGTGCCACTGCACTCCAGCCTGGGTGATGGAGTGTGAGACTCCAACTCAAAAAAAAAAAAAAAGAAAACAGAATACACTAAGATTCAGCAATTTTATTTATGGATATACACCTTAAAGAAATGAGTTTCATAAAACATGGTTGCTTTGTTCATGCAGGCCAAAAACTGAAAATAAACCAAATGCATATCAATGTCGATTGAATAAATCATGATATAATTATACAATACAATACTACATAGCAGAGAAAAAAACTACTAGTATATGCAACAACATGAAAGAATCTCACAGACATAATTTTGAGCCAAAGAAGCGAGACACAAAGAATACTGTGTGGTTCCCTTTATGTTAACTGTGAGATGGTACAAGGGAGCAGGAGCATGCTGGATGTTTGAAACTGTCCTATATTCTGATGCAGAGTTACATGGATATATATGCATATAAAAATTCATGAAGTTGTACACTCAAGATTGCACACTTCACTGTATGCTATGCTTCAATAAGGAAGTAACAAATAGTATTCCTTTAGGGCAATGCAATAAATAAATAAATAAACAGTAAGATAAAACCTTTATTTAGGATTTTTTCCTCTATGTTCATAGGTGAAAGGGACTATAGTTTTCTTTTCTTGTGTTATCTTGTCTGATTTTAGCATCAAGATTACACAAGCCTCAGAACATGAGCTTGGCAGCTTTTACCCTTTAAGTATTTTTTGAATAGTGGAAGAACCTCACAGAGTCACTGTAAGGAGCAATTAAATAATATATGAGTACATGTTGAATAACACAAAGCTCTGAAATATATAAGAAGTTCTTCTGTTATTACTATGGCATTTCAGTTCTGCTCTTATGTATGTCCATAGCCATCTGAACTGTTCACACTGGAAATAATTTCAGTTTGGCTTCAACAAAGACAACCCTGCAGACTCAGAATCAGTTTTGTTTGGGAAAAGTAAAAAAGAGAAAGGTTTATGGATATGAATATTAAGTACAGATAACAGAAGTTAACAAAGAAATATGGATCAAGTTCTGAGTGTGATTTGGACAAAAATAAATGAGAGCTCACTTGCACTTGACTCTTAACCTAAAAGGGAATATTAAATAAGTTATGTTCCATTTCAGTTCTCTTTAATTATGACACATTTGCTGCTCTCCAAATTGCTATTAATATAAAATATAAAATAATTTCAAAATAGTAGTATTGAATACTGAAATGGTGATATAGATGCTTGCCTTAATAATTCTGGTATACTTTTCTAAGCCCTAAAAAATAAAATGTGGTGTTTAAATATAATTATAAGGAGTGAACAAATCACCACATTTTTATAAATTTCAGCTACTCTCCACATGAGACTTGACAGTGGCAAACTTCCAGGGAAAGTGTTAGAAGAATTGGCAAGGCAAGCTAGGGTAGTGCCGAGGACTTTCGCATTACATTTAATCACAGGAACAACACAATGAGGAAAATATTATCTCCATTTAATTATAAAGAAGCAAGGGTTAAAGGTTCAGAACGATGTGAGCAATCATATGGCCAGGAGACTCTCATACCAGAACTGGAACTAAGGTCTCTTCTCCTTCAAGGCCCACCTTTCTTCTACCTACACCAGAGAGAGTCAGCAGAGGTGCCCACTCTATGTGCAAATGAATTGGTAAAATTTGAAAAGTAACTCAGAGTCATCACAGACACAGAACATTAGCAGCAAGAGGTACATTTGAATGTCATCTGAACATCTCGTGGTTTTGAAGGATTATCCCTTTTCCCAGGACAAGCAAAATCTAGGCCCATTACATGCCATTCATCTTCCAGAAGACATACGCACATTCCCTTGTTTCTTTATTTCTCTGACTTGTCAGACATAATGAAAACTGAACAGCTTACCAGTAAGCATTGGCTTTTCTTTTTCAACAGAGTCTATTAAAGCTTAATTAAGTGACAATCATAAGACTATTAAAAATTAAAGAAAGATAAAAGTTTGATGTTTTCAATACATTCAGAAAAACCACAGGTAAATGTAAATCAGACAGTCAGGGAAAGGGACAGCTGTTTAATGGAAACTCCCACCAAACAGTAAATCACCAAGTGATCCAGAGCCTTCCTGAGAAGGCAGCTCCATCGGTCACTCAGGTGTGTTTACACCAACAACATTACATGGGAGTGGTTGGTCTACAGCGGGTAGAGCTCATGGCTGGAGAGCTATGTGAGTGCAGTCATGGTACTGCCCTAGGAAAATCACAGAGGGGGACTCAGGAGGCTCACATGGGAATGCAATCCTGAGAACTCCTAGCACACAAATCATTCAGCAATCATTACCATAATTGCTGCTAAATTGTTGCTGTACTGGGAGTCCGGGGAAGGTCTATTTTTGCACTCTGGTTTCACCAAAGGTTCCAAGATGACTACTTCAATTGTCAGAATAAATAATTTCTTTTCCCACAGTTGTCTCAGAGAATCCAAGCCTTCCCTCGTGACTTTTAATTCTAGTTCTCTCATCTGAATTTTTCAATGGCCTTGGGCAAGGCTTTGGAGTGCTCAATGCCTTAATTCCTCTAGTTGCTTAATAGCGATAATGATACCTGCTGTCTTCTGGCTGTAAGACTGATTGCTTAAAAATTGCTAAGCACTTTGAAAAAAAAAATAGCTTGTGGCGGGGGGGATTGTCATCTGTATGGGAAGGTGCAAGGTAAACCTCTTTGAGTCTTTTATTTGCCTTTCAATTTATTCTGAATTTTTCTCAGCTCTTCAAACTCACACGATTCCTTCCCACCTCAGCACCTGCCCATGCTTGGATTTTCTGGGCATTATCCCCTCATCCTGTCCCTGCTCCATGGTCCGCTGATTGACTTCTGTATATCCTCATGTGTCAGCTTAAATGTCCCTTCCTCAGAGAAGTTTCATGAGGGCAGGGACAGCATCTGTCTTTTCACCACTGAATCCTCAGTGCCTAGCATAGCACCTGGCATATAAAAAGGGCTCAATCAATAGTTATTGTATTTATTTATTTAGCGAAACTATGTGGAATTTTGAAGTATTCATTTAATAACTCTAGGCCTTGGTTATCTCATCTGCAAAATAGATAACTAAAATAAATCATCTCCATTGTCCCTTCAATGCTAACATTCTGGGACTGTGACTGGGAGATCAGCATCCTCTCATTGACCTTAAGCCCTTTTTTGATTTTGTGATGGTTGATTTTATGTGTCAATTTGACTGGGCCACAGGATTTCCAGATATTTGGCCAAACATTATCTTGGGTATTTCCATGAGAGTGCTTTAGATGAGATTAACATGCCCATTGTGGGCTTTGAGTAGAGCAGACTGCCCTTCATAATGTGGATGGGCAGTTGACAGCCTGGACAGAACAAAAGGACTAGCCTCCTACAATCAGGAGAGAATTCTTCAGTAGACTGCCTTCAAGCTTCACATGCAACACCAGTACTTCTTGGTTCTACAACACACTGCCATTCAACTGAAACTGGAATATTGGGTCTCCTGGTTCTACCACAATAAAATGAATTTTTTCTTTTTTGAGTTGGAGTCTCACTCTGTCACCGAGACTGGAGTGCAGTGGCCGCTCCCGGCCACCGCAGCCTCCACCTGCTGGGCTCCGGCGAGCCTTCCGCCTCAGCCTTCCAAGTAGCTGGAACTACAGGCACGCACTATCATGCCCGGCTAATTTTTTTGATTTATTGTAGAAATGAGGGCTCGCCAAGTTGCCCAGGCAGGTCTCGAACCCGCGGGCTCAGGCAATTCACTCACCTCGGCCTCCCAAAGCGCGGGATTACAGGTTGAGCCACCGAGCCCAGCCAGGGTTTTCTAAATATAAAATTCTGTCATCAGTAGACAGAGATTGATTGACTTCCTCCCTTCCATTTAGATGCCTTTTATTTATTTCTCTTGCCTGATTTCTCTGGCTAGGATTTCAAGTACTGTGTTGAAGAGGAGTGACAAAAGTACACATCCTTGTCTTGTTCCAGTTCTTAGGGGAATGCTTTCAACTTTTCCCCATTAAGTGTGATGTTGACTATGGGTTTGTCATCTATGGCTCTGATTATTTTGAGGTATGTTCCTTCAATGCCTAGTTTGTTGAGAGTTTTTGACATGAAGGAACGTTGGATTTTATCAAATACTTTTTCTGTATCTATTGAGACAATCACATGGAGTTTTTTAAATCCTGTTTACCACATTAATGTTTCACATGTGCAAAAAAAGGCAATGAATAAAATTAACAAATAGAAGGGGTGACTAAAAAATTTATTCATTGTTTCTTTTTTTGCCAGGAGCAATGTTCAGTGCATATATTCAGGACACAGTTTACCTGGTGGTTTTGGAAATGCTTTATTTAGACTTTATAGTCTTTTAAAAAATCTCTACCACCACAAAAAGTCACACAAAAAGAGATTTTTTAAAAGGCGTAATAGTTTGGCTTTCAAAATCTTATTAGAATACACATTTTTTAAATACTATTTCTGTTGTATGCAACAGTAAGCTAGTACTTATATAACACAAAATCTAATTTGTAAATTGTGCACATAAATGTGTACTTCCATAAGCAACATTTGAAAACACATTGTATTTCTCATCCTTGAGTGGACCTAAATGTGCAGATTCAAAGTAAATACCATGGTTTTGTTTATTTACTGCATTCTTCCCCTCTTGCTTTATTTGATGTAGAGTCCTTTAAGACAGTCCTCATAATGTTCCTTCAGCTTACCCAAGGGAAATGAGAATAGGACAGAAGGCACCTCTTCAACGTCACAGGTAACATTTAGGGTAAATTCCTTATATGAGCTGACACTGGCCTGTTTTTCTGTGAATAAATCACTACTCATTTTTTATTTTGTCACTGTGTCACCTGTCTATAGAATAATAATAATTTTTAATGTCTTATTTTTAATTTCTTATTTTATAATTCTTTTTAAAATTTTATATTTTATAATTCTTTTTTAAATTTCATATTTACACTCCATTCTGCTTAAATTTGGAAGACTCAACTTTCAGCTCCAGAACCTAGATAATGAATTTTCCCACTTAAATCACATTTTTTTTTCTTAAATAGACTCATACAGCGCATTAGCTTGAATTACAAAATTATACACAGTACAAGCTAGAATTGAACACTGATATATAAAGGAACACTTTTTTTAGGCAAATTGATCCTTAGTAGATAATTCTCTTTTTTTAACAATACATTATCACTGACATAGTTAGAGCTATGGCGAAACAAAATAACATCATTCTTAAATTTAACTATCTGTGGTAAAATAAGAAGATGATTACTTATTATACTAAAAATTGGATTCCAGATTTGTCAAAGAGTTTGGACTAGATAAACCTCTAAAATCTATCTCAACTCTAAAATGGACTTATGAACTATATCTGTCATAAATCAGGAATAAAAGCAATTTATTGATTCCTTTTTAAAACCATGAACTAAGGTAAGAATTTACACAGATCAAACATGCAAGTAATTTTTGTAGTGTGCAAGCCCTCTATATATACAGTCAGTCATATCTATTTCAAAGGATAAAGTAATAATCATCACTCATCAGAAAGCAAGGTAGCAAAACGGGCATGGGAGCCTGACCTGAGAAGGAACCATTCACAGTACACAGCTCACGGCTTTCCCTCTGGGACCATGTCTTTCTCAATGTCGCTTCCATTAGTAGAAGGGAACTCTACTTCAAAAAGAAGGGCCATAGATTTTTCACCTGCCATTACCACAACGGACAACACAGCCTCATGCCTCCACTCTCTGAAATTTTGACTTTGTAGTAGACATGTTACTCGTGTATTTCTTGTCAGAATCTCACACTTTGTATATAGTTGTGCTTGGTAAAACACTGTGTATATATCTTACAAATGAGTACTATAGTTTTCTTTTCTCCTTTCCCTGTCTTTAATGATTCTGAGACTAGTCATTTTAAACAAGAGTATCAATTTGAAATTTAAACCAGAAAACAAAAATTACTAGCACGAAAACTAAACACTTATAATCTAAAATGTATTACCTGTATCAACAAAATTATAATTACCATCCAATTTAAAATTGAACTCAGTTACTGATAAGACATATATATACACACAGCTTACATTTAATGGAGGACATGCAGCTTAGCATTTGTAAATTTACCACAAAATTGACTTCATCAAATGAATCATGTTTCCTTGTTGATTTAATTGAAGATTAAAACTCATCAGTGAATGTCATGAACTCATAGCCAGAGAATTAGTAAATCATCTTTATCCCACTTATTAATGAGAAATAATGTTTTTGGAAAATATTAACAATAAAATATTCTAGTTGTATGAATATTATTAATATACTATATTAAAGTGATTCCTTTAAAACCATGAAAGTCAAATAATTATATTAAAAGTTTAAATGACATGATTGTCACTCT
>CAUYQG010154083.1:12500-16616 GCA_963574415.1 Tarsius wallacei
AATTTATACTTAAAGCAAAACTCACTTTAAACTGTCCTAGAGTTGTTCAATTATATTTTAAAACTGAAACAATATAAAAACTTCAATAAATATATTTTTTTCCAAGAAATGACACACTGTGACTTTTTTGTTATTGTTGGGTTTGATGTTTTTGCCTCTAAGGAGGTCAGCAATATGGAAACATAAAGGCCAATTTAATTTGTGCATCTGCGGCTGCCAAGTATTTTAATTCAGACAGCTGTGACTGAAGAGTTAATATTTTACTTGTCAAAATCCAAAAGAAGGCCAGTGAATCACTCTAATTCTCATTAAGAGGCTTTCCCCCAGTAGCACCCTAATTCAAAATAATGAAAGTAGAGACTGAGTGCGATTCTAATACCAGTTGAGACCTATCTTTTAATATTTCTCCAGTGATGGATTAGGGATCGGGGAAATTCATCTCAGATCATAGAGCCTAATTTAATAAGGGATCATTCCAAGAGTATTGCATTTTATAATAATGTCATTTAATGTGTCGTCTTCCATTTTTACTGTCCCATATGTATGCTTACACGATGGTGCCATAGGGATAAACTTTTAAAGAACCAGGATCATTTTTAGTTTTCATTTTCCTTAAGTAGGGGGCCCATCAATGAAAGCATCCATTAGTATCTTTATTATCACAAAATAAGAGAGTGAGGGAAATACCTGATTTGGAGGAAAGCTTAATAAAATCATACGTAAATATTTAACTTTTTACAGAGTCTTAAGCATTGAAGAGGGTGAAAATGTTTAAGAGAAGGTTTAAGTAAATCAAATTTCATTATCTGATATATTACAATAATACAAAAATCTGGTGACCTAGTATTTAAAATGCACAAAATAGCATTCTAAAAATCTAATCTTGCATTCTCCTATTGCTCCTCATTTTCAACTGATTTACAATGCGAGTGAAGATTTAATAACTGCTTAGTAAAGACTAATTATTCATGGTGCCTAACTTTAGGGAAATAATATGAAGGGCTATTTTTCCATAAATTACTTTCACTTACTCAATGAGGAAAACAAATTGTCAGGAAGAACGTTCTATGAAGTACTTAACTTTATTATTTTATATTAACATCTAACCGTATTTAATCAACTTTGCTATTTTTATCTTGGCATTACAGTGAATGTGAAACACTTGGCAATTACTAGGGCACTAGTTAAGCAAGTTCAGGTCAGAGCATCACAACCATATAAATGTCAATACATTATTATTGGCTATAACTCCTACACCAGCAGCAGGAGTGCTGCTTAATCACAATTATGTTCTATAAAACCTTTAGGACAGCTGGTGTTATACTGTAATAAGAAAGTTTCCCTTCAAATATATTCTCTAGATTGAGTATTTTCCTTTAGCTAATGTCTTTAATAATTTCCTTTTTATTCTAATAACATTAGTTTAAATACATAAACTCTACAACTCTAAATTATACCCTAAAAACATTAATTTGTTGTAATTGTCCGTCTGATTAGTCTTTGTTCAAAAACAGAAATAATCTGAATAGAAACGTGATAAACTTTAAAATTCTTTTTAATGTTTCCGCTTTTGCAAATCTTTTCTTACATGTTTTTGCAGTTCAACTGTCCTTAAGGTGTTACAAATGTTTCAACTCTTTTCTTGAATCTTAAAATAAATCTTGTTTTCTTATAGCCTTTGGGTTTTTATTCCTACCTTGCCTAAATAAACTGTCTTGCTATTTTTTCCCACTTATCTTCAGGATTTTCATCCCTGTTTTTCTTTTTTACTGTATCACATTGTCTATTGTATCCTAAAATAATTCCCTGAGACCTGCTTTTTTTTCTTTACTATATTTTTTCTTTAACTGTCTTTATTTCTGCTCATTCAGTTTATGTTCTGCTATTCATTTCATGTTACCTTTTCATCTTTTACTCTTTCTTTTTTTAAAAAAAAATCATGAGTTCTCCCACAGATAAGAATAAAATAACATGTATATATATTTGGCACCTAGAATCTCTTTAAGAAAGCAGACAATTTGCCAAGGGGGGAAATCCATGATATTCAAAACCATGCCCATAAGTCAAAGAAAAAAACCACTAAGTGCTGTCATCAAGAAAAATTAAAAGCAATTATTTGAGTCATACGTGGGGTGGTAGGAGTAGGGGTAAAAACAAAGAAATAATACCTAAAGTAAATGTTTAAAATTAAGTACATATTATTTTTAATGATTTGGGGAAAATAATAAAAGACAACTCTGTCACGTGCTTTTCTAAAACCTCACTCGTCCTACCTTATTTTCAAAACCAAATGTAAGATAAAAATAATGTTTAAAATGTTAAAGTTTCACCTATTCTATTGTGAAATTATGGTCACATAAGCATTTCACATAACTCACTGGTTATTTTGTGAAAATACTAATGTCGCAATGTTCCTAGTCTTTACTATGAGCAGATTAACATGCTAAATTCACTTGGAAACCAGAAAACCTTTCCGTATGACTGCAAAAAGATCTTTCCATATACTATGATTAGGACTTTAGAAAAGTAATGGGTTTTTTCCTTTATATCCAAAATATATATGATAAATAGTAAGGAAGGGTCTAATAATTAAAAAGACAATTTGCATCTGAACCTCTTTCCATGATGGGAGAAGGGCAGAATTTCACATAAAATTGAGCAAATTAATGTTTATATACAAACTTTCACAACAAAATTCACATAGGATAAATCAAGGTGGCATAAAAATTTAGCAACTTGTCACAATAGGAAAGACACAAGGTGTGAAATACAGATATCAAAAGTAAAGACAGTCAACACAGAAGCAGTCTGAGTTTAAGAAACTCTTAAGTACTCTTCATACTGATCAAAAAAATCATTTATAGTCTATTTGATATGTTTTTAAAATACACAATATATAACCATAATCATTGTTGACAATTGTCTTATTATCTTAATTAAATGTTTAAAAAGTTTTTTTGTCACTTAATTTACCAATTTTTATACTCAATAAATCATAATGTAAATAATGTAAATCCCAAATTTTCTTTTTCAGCACTTCTAAGGAAGATCTGAAAAATCTTCCTTAAGAAAAAGAAAGGTTGAGTGATCATGACACTGAAATCTACAAAAGAAAAATCTAGGGTTCAGAGCATCTGATGGTTACTGTTACCAGAGACTATGTTACCAAGCAAAAAAATAATTTTAGAGGAGGAAATTTTATATTTTATACAAAATTACTTTTAGAAAACTAATTGAGCTTTTAAAATGTGATAATACATTTAAAATTAGCATACCCATTAAACCAAACTATTGATAAGCACATAGGCCCCGTTGACTATGTATTAATTTTCCTACATACTCTGCTCCTTGGCAAAATAACTTTCCCATGCTAAACCTACTTGGAAATTGTTAAATTTCAGCAGAATGTGATATTTTCATTTGGCTCAGCTAAAGAAGAGGATTAAACTACTTCAGCATTGCAGGCTTTTACTTAGTATTTGCATAGCACGTTCACATCTGTTAATTCTTTTGAGACTCACAACAACCCAGTGAGGTAGGTGCTCTTATCCCCGTTTATAAAGATAGGCTAATCAATTTGCCAAAGATCATACACCTAACAAATGACAGAGTGGAGACTTCACAAGTCAACTCTTGACACTATACTATTCTACTGAACAAAATACAAAACTGAAGTAAAAACTAGAGATATGTGGCTTGTTCCCCAAAATAATCTACTATAGTGTAACCTTTAAAAATGGACACGCTGGGCCCATAAAAAGATATATCATAATGTATTAGATTTCTTAAGTCTTTTTTTATATTCAGTCTAACTCATTCCATCATATTTCACTGCTCTAAAAGTATCCTCCTTCTGTCCATCATGGTGTGGCTTTAAAATGTATTCTACAGCTGGGCTCGGTGGCTCAGCCTGTAATCCTGTGCCTTGGGAGGCTGAGGTGAGTGGATTGCCTGAGCCCACGGGTTCGAGACCCACCTGGGCAACTTGGTGAGACCTCATCTCTACAATAAATCAAAAAAATTAGCCGGGCGTGGTAGCGCACGCCTGTAGTTCCAGCTACTTGGAAGGCTGAGGCGGAAGGATCGCCAGAGCCCAGCAGGTGGAGGCTGCGGTGG
>CAUYQG010154084.1:0-12346 GCA_963574415.1 Tarsius wallacei
GCTCATGCCTGTCATCCCAGCACTTTGGGAGGCCAAGGTGGCAGCATAGCTTGAGACCAGGAGGTCGAGACCAGCCTGGACAATAGAGTGAGACCCTGTCTGGAAAATAAAATATAAAAATTATCAGGGCCTGGTGATACATGGGTGTAATCCCAACTACTTGTGAGGCTGAGATGGGAGAACTGCTTCAGGCAAGGAGGCTGAGTTCAACCAGGATGTCAAGACCAACCTGGGCAAAATAGTGAGACCCCATCTCTAAAAAAATTTTTAAAAATCAGCCAGGTGTGGTGGCATCTGTAATTCCAGCTATTTGGGAGGCTGAGGCGGGAGGATCGATAGAGCCCAGGAGGTTGAGGCTTCAGTAATCTGCGATCATGCCCCTGCCCTTCAGCCTGGCCCACACAGTAAGACACCAACAAAAAAAAAAAAAAAAAAAGGCATCAAAGAGAAACACTTCTGAAATGGGCCTTCTCTAGTTTCAAATTTTTATGTTTTAAATTCATTGTTATTGTCATTATTATCATCATTATTTTATTTATTTATTTATTTATTTTGAGTTGGAGTCTCTCACTCTGTCACCCAGACTGGAGTGCAGTGGCCGCTCCCGGCCACCACAGCCTCGACCTGCTGGGCTCCGGCGATCCTTCCACCTCAGCCTTCCAAGTAGCTGGAACTACAGGCGTGCTCTACCATGCCCAGCTAATTTTTTGATTTACTGTAGAGACGAGGTCTCGCCAAGTTGCCCAGGTGGGTCTCGAACCCGCGGGCTCAGGCAATCCACTCACCTCAGCCTCCCAAAGTGCTGGGATTACAGGCTGAGCCACTGAGCCTGGCTTTAGCAGGAACTCTTGAGGCCTTTGCAGATGCCCCAGGGAAAGATGGGAAGAAAGAATATTTAAGGCAAAGTAAAGGATGAGAGCAAAGGCATTGAAGTTGGTCCTGAACTCCTGGCCTCAAGCAATTCTCCCACCTTGGCCTCCCAGAGTGCAGGGATTGCAGGTGTGAGCCACTGTGCCTGGCCAGGCACTGAAGTTGGAATGCATGGGACGTATTGAATGGTGGACAGAGAGGGACAGTAGCAGCAGAAGAGAATCGACCCAGGGTGTGGAGAGTGTTGCATGCCACCCTAAGGATCTGGCTTTTATTTCGTAGAAATTGTTTTTGTAAAACAACTACTTTGCTAGGGTTGGGGAAGCTTAAGGATCATTGTGGCAGTGTCCTGTCTTAGGAGGAGGCTCATGTTTGAGCACCAGCCTGCTATGTGGCAGAAAGTAACCTACATATATTTCCGTTAACTTTTTTTTTTGAGTTGGAGTCTCACTCTGTCGCCCAGACTGGAGTGCAGTGGCCGCTCCCGTCCACCGCAGCCTCGACCTGCTGGGCTCTGGTGATCCTTTCGCCTCAGTCTTCCAAGTAGCTGGAACTACAGGCGCGCGCTACCACACCCGGCTAATTTTTTTGATTTATTGTAGAGATGAGGTCTCGCCAAGTTGCCCAGGCGGGTCTTGAACCCGCGGGCTCAGGCAATTCACACACCTCGGCCTCCCAAAGCACGGGATTACAGGCTGAGCCACTGAGCCCGGCCCTAATTTTTGATTTATTGTAGAGAGGAAGTCTCGCCAAGTCGCCCAGGTGGGTCTCGAACCTGTGGGCTAAGGCAATCAACTCGCCTTGGCCTCCCAAAGTTCTGGTATTACAGGCTGAGCCATTGAGCCCAGCCGAAATTAGCTTTTTTAAAATCCCTCGGGGTGGAGACCAAAATACTTTTCATTTATGTTGCTGTAACAAATAAAGTATGTGTATTCAATTCTCAAGGCTGCCATAACAAATTACCACAAATAAGCTGGCTTAAAACAACGAATTTATTCTCTCAAAGTAAAGGTTACTCTAAAGGCTAGAAGTCTGAAATTAAGGCATTGGCAGGGCCATGCTCCCTCTGATGGCTCTAGGAAAGGACCTTCCCTGCCTCCTCCTCTGGTGGCTTCCAGCCTTCCTTGGTTTTTCTTAGTGCTCCTTGGCTCATGGCCACACAACACCAGTGTCTGCCTCTACCTTCCCATCGCCTTCTTTCCTGGATGTCTGCTTATCTCAAACACCTCTCTCCTTAGAAGGACATCAGTCATAGGATACAGGACCCATCCTAATTCAGTGTGACTTCATTTTAGCTTGATCATATTTATAAATATTCTATTTCCAAATAAGGTCTGGGGTATAGGACTTCAACATGTCTTTTTGTGGGGGTACAATCCAACACATAGCTGTATGTAGACTCTTCAGCACAGTAACAGTATATATGTACATTTCATAGCCTATTACGTTTTCTGTTTTTAGATAAGTGAAAAACACATCTTGCTCTTGGAAAGCTTTCTTTTGGTCCCATAGGCATAGGACTTGTAGGTTGGGAATAGGGGCTCATACCTGCAATCCCAGGGCCTTGGGAGGAGGCCTAGATGGGAGTATTGCTTGAGCCCAGGAGTCTGAGGCTGCAGTGAACTACCATTGTGCCGTTGTACTCCAGCCTGGGCAACAAAGCTAGGCCCTGTCTCAAATAAATATAAAAGAAATCAGTTGTGTGAGCCTCATTTTATTCATATTTTCCTTCCTTACATTCCATAGTTTTGTAGAGATGTATATTCCCACTTTTTTTTTGAGTCAGAGACTCTCGGTCGCCCAGGCTGGAGTTCAGTGGCACACTCATGGCCACCGCAGCCTCAGCCTGCTGGGCTCTGGTGATCCTTCTGCCTCAAACTTCCAAGTAGCTGGAACTGCAGGCATGAGCCATCAGGCCCGGCTAATTTATTGATTTATTGTAGAAATGAGGTCTCACCAATTTGCCCAGGCTGGTCTCGAACCCTGGGCTCAGGCAATCCTCTTGTCTTCGCCTCCCAAACTGCTGTGATTACAGGCTTGAGCAACCACTTCCAGCCTATTTCCACTTTTGAGACTTCAAAGGACACTCAGTACATTTGCTTGATCCAGTTAGTTTTGGAATACATCCGAGAGCATTTCTATCCATTGTTCTTTAATCTGTGCTTCCGAGCTCCAGGACAGGGAACACAGAACCATACAAAGAATGTATTTTTGTTTATTTATTTATTTATCTTTTAGTTGAGGTCTCACTCTGTCCCGCAGGCTCGACCCCCTGGGCTCAGGTGATCCTTTTGCCTCAGCCTCCCTGGTAGTTGGGACTATAGGCGTGTACCACCATGCCCGGCTACTTTATTTATTTACTTATTTATTTTTAGAGATGAAGGCTCATTACCTTCTGGTTGTCAAGAAGCTCTTCCATATCTTGGGTCCAGATCTAGCTCTTTTAATTTTAGTCTTTAGTCCTAGGACTCTATCTGCAAGTAACATAAGAGCAATCTGACACATCTTCCCTATCTGAGCCTTCCTGGGTCCAAGTCCATTCTCAGGACCATTTAATCCCTCATGGTTTCCCACTGATCAGCCCTGTCTCCTCATCTGGGCTTTTTTTGATATGGTCCCAAGTTCCCTGAGCATTTCGGTAATACTTTTATTAGTGTGCTTTAATTTGACTGTGACAGATGGGCTCTATTTCTTTTTAGATGAATCATGGTGTGGAATCCCTTGGAGGCTTCTGCGCTGAAGCCAGGTGATGAAATGGGTGCTGTAGTCATTCTGTTAGAGTCTGAGAGTAGCTCTGAGGCTGAAGACCCGGGCTGAGCAGTGGCCTGGGGCAGTGGCTCCAACAGTGTTGGTGGTATTTCAAATTAAGCAAACTAATGATACATAAGTGCTGGAGAGAAATAAACATTGAGGTCGGGCTCGGTGGCTTTGCCTGTAATCCCAGCATTTTGGGAGACCGAGGCAAGTGGATCGCCTGAGCCCGTGGGTTCAAGACCCAACCAGGCTCCTTGGCAAGACTCGTGTCTACAGTAAATAAAAAAATTAGCCAGGCGTGGTAGTGCACGCCCGTAGTTCCAGCTACTTAGAAGGCTGAAGCCGAAGGATCGCTGGAGCCCAGCTGGTTGAGGCTGCGGTGACCGGGAGCATGTCACTGGCGACAGAGTGAGACTCCAACTCAAAAAAAAAAAGAAAAAGAAAAAAGAAATAAACGTTGTTTGTTAGGACCAATTTATTTGAACTCTTTCAAAATGGGTGGTCATTAATAGATTTAATATATACTTAGATGCATGGGGTCTACCTTTCTTCAACTGCTAAATAACAGTGTAGCACACTCTGCATTTTTCTATCTGAATTTCTCTCTCTCTTTCTTTTTATTTGTTGGAGATGAGTTCTTGCTATGTTTTTCTGACTGGTCTTGAACTCCTTGTTCAAACAATCCTCCTGCCTCGGCCTTCCAGAGTGCTGGGATTACAGGCATAAGCCACTGTGCCCTGCCTGAATTTGTTACCTCTAAATTATTTTGTTTGCTAATATTGCCAAGTAGAGAATTATTTTTTTGATTATTATCTTTCCATTCTCTTATTTCCAAGTTCTCACTCGTGTCCAACAAATTGATGCATGAATTCAGTATATATTTTAACTATAACATTATTTAAATTCTTTTTAAAATTGACACGCAATCACTGTACTTACTTATGGGACACACAGAGATGTTGTGATATATAGGAAGGGGGTACCCCTAAAAATCAAGAATTATCTTTGGAGTCTTATAGCACAGGCTTCCCTGCGAGATAAGGAATCCATTAGTTTTTATCTGAAAGTTTTGAGAAGGTTGCATCACGATTTGCAGAAGAAATGTCTTGAGTTGTGGCAAACAGGTGACTGTTTCTTCCACCATGACAAAGTACCGGCCCACTCACACTGAATTTTCAACAGTTTTTGACCAAAAACATCATCATGATCTCCTTGCCTCACCTTCCCTATTCACCTGGTCTCAGCCTGGTCAACTTTTTTTGTTTCCCCGGATGAAAAAGTTCTCAAATGGAAACGTTTTGCTGATGTGGAAGAGGTGAAACAAAAAACGGAAGAAGCACTAAAAGTCATCAAAATTGATGAGTTCAAAAACCGTTTTGAGCAATGGAAAAGTGCCTCGATAGGTGTATCGCATCAAACGAAGAGGACTTAGAAAGTGACTGAAGTTCAAACATGTAAGAATAAACGTATATTTTTTGTAATAAATAAATTCTGGTTGTTTTTGGGTCTCCCTCATTGTATAATGTGTAGTGTGCAGACCAAGGTAATTGGCATATCCATTACCTCAAACATTTATCATACCTTTTTTTTTTGAATTGGAGTCTACTCTGTCGCCCAGATTGGAGTGCAGTGGCTGCTCCCGGCCACCGCAGCCTTGACCTGCTGGGCTCCGGCGATCCTTCCACTCAGCCTTCCAAGTAGCTGAAACTACTGGCGCACGCTACCATGCCCGGCTAATTTTTCTTTTGATTTATTGTAGAGATGAGGTCTCGCCAAGTTGCCCAGGCGGGTCTCGAACCTGCGAGCTCAGGCAATCCACTCACCTAAGCCTCCCAAGGCACGGGATTACAGCCTGAGCCACCGAGCCCGGCTTATCATAACTTTTTTAATGAAAGACTATTGTGTACATGGCATTGTGAGATTTATAATCAGGATATGGCGCACGTGTGTAAGATTTTTTACTCTCATACACACGTGCTCTCACTCACAAAGCAAAAAGAACTGTTTACAGGATTTTGTGCATTAAAAAAAAAAAAAGACTGGCCGGGCTCGGTGGCTCAGCCTGTCATCCCAGCACTTTGGGAGGCCAAGGAGAGCGGATTGCCTGAGCCTGAGGGTTCGAGACCAGCCTGGGCAACTTGGCAAGACCTCGTCTCTACAATAAATAAAAAGTCAGCCAGGCGTGGCAGTGCACGCCTGTAGTTTCGACTCCTTTGAAGGCTGAGGCAGAAGGATAGCCAGAGCCCAACGGGTCGACACTGGGGTGGCCATGAGCGTGACGCTGCACTCCAGCCTGGGCAATGGAGTGAGACTCCAACTCGAAAAAAAGAGACTAAGTTGGCTTATATTGTCCTATTTAACTATCTCGATTAATTTGAAGATCAAATGATGTAATGTGTGAAACAACACTGGCAAGTGTTAGCAGACACTTGCTGAGACTCACTGTGTGCCAGGCTGTTCTACAAGCTTTACATGTGTTCACTTACTTAACTGTCACCACAGCTCTACATGGTACATACCAACAATATCTCCAGTTTGTGAAAGGGAGATTGGGAGCACAGGATGGCTAAACCAACTAACTTGGAGTCACATGACAATGGAGAAGCTGGGATCCAAATGTAGCCAGTCAACCTGAAGAATCTGTTCTTGTAAACCCTATGCTATGTTTCTACTCCTAAAAAACGTGCATGGAAATTTTGCCTGGGCGTGGTAGCTCACACCTGTAATTCTACCACTTTGAGAGGCCAAGGCAGGAGGATCACTTGAACCCAGGATTTTGATACCAGCCTAGGCAACACAGCAAGACCTCATCTCTACAAAAATAAATAAATATAAAAATTAAAAAATAATTTAAAGAATTAACTGGGCATGGTGGCACAAGCCTGTGTAGTTCCAGCTATGTGGAAGGCTGAGGTGAAAGAATCACCTGGGCCCAGGAGAATGAGGCTGTGGTGAACCGTGATCATGCCACTGCACTCCAGCCTGGATGACAGAGTGAGGCTGCCCCACCAAAAGAAAAAGATTTAAAGTGGTCTGTTCATGCCATTTATTACGAAATGATGTATTTTGCTTGAAAATGGAGTTGATGGAAATAGGCAAGGTTTAATTCATTTTGGGGGTTTATATTTATGTGATCACTTTAGTCTAAAATCAGACAACGTATTAGACGGTAACATTAGAATAATCTAAAAATTATGCTAATTTCTAAGAAGTCCAAATTATATTCCAGGTGTTTTGCACAATATTAAGAAAAACTTTGCATATGACTTGAGATGTAAAAAATGTCTTACTCATACCTTTTGGTTACCTTCTTGGGAGAAAAATAAACACTATTTTTAAAAAATAACACAGAAATTATATTCTACTAGTTTGAAAGATTGGTTTCATCTTTTGATTGTTAGACGGTTTACTGCCCAAATAAAGCCAAAGTATACATAGCCTTATTTCTGACATTTCCCTACTTGTAGTCAGGGACACTCCCACTGCGAATGACTGAATTTCTCCTTAGTGCCAAGTTAAAACTGTTAGTAAAGTTAGGCATCTCTCAAATTCTTCCAGTATTTACCAGCCTGACCTTTTCTTTCAGGTCACCAGCGCTTTTGGTGACATTGACAGAGGAAGTAGCAGGTGAGTGGCAGAGATGGATATCTTGTTCCAAATCTAATTGATTGTGGCACAAAAGCCTTTTATGTTGGTCCCATGACCAAGGGAGAGGTAAACAGATTATACCCTCACCTGTGGGAAATCACTGAGGTACCTTCCAACTTGGGGGTAGCTAGATAGGTAGGGATTGAAAGTAGGATTGTTTATGCCTCCCTTTAAACTATCTTTTTGGGTAAAGGATGTTAATTAGATGTGAGGTTAATGGAATGCAATATGCACTCCAATATAAAAAGAGCACGACCTGCCATGAACACTGGCTCTGGAATTAGATTCTTTGGATTCAAATGACATTTTGTTGCTTCAAAGCTTTGTGTCCAGAAGCACATATCTGAATAACTCTGGGCTTTAGTTTCCTCATCTACCAAACAAGAATAGTAATAGTGGCCATGTCAAAGTTTATTATTAGGATAATCAGTTAATTCTTGTAAAAAGAACAGTCACTAAGCCCTCAATTAATGCCAATGATTACCATTATTATCAATAAGGACTACAATTATTTCTTATTCCTTTTATGCTTGGCAAATTCCTACGGACTTTTGAATATTCTGGAATGTTCTGACCTCTTCCATGAAGTCTTATCTGACAATCATTCGCTTCTCCTCAGTATTCCATAGTAATTTGCCCACCACCTTCCAGTCATATGCCTGCATATTTTTCTTCACTAGCATGTGAACTCCCAGGTATCAGAAATCATTTAACTATGCAATTATTTCAGGGAGTAATGCCCAGCACAGCACTCACTCTGTTAGGAATCTTTGGTAAGTGGATAAATTAAAATTGAGAGGATGCCAAGATATAACATGGTCTTTGGTAAGTTTATTATCTGTTCTTGGTTCGTCTTGCAAGAATCCATTACTGGCAAGAGCAAGGTGACTGAATTACCCTAAAACTGGTTGCCAGAATTCTGGCAAAATAGAAGATATGATTTTGGAATTATACTTATTTTTAGCAGAATGATAGAAAGCCATAAAAATTATAACTAGTTTCTCTGCTTCTAATTGCAAACCCTTTGAATCATTTATAATTCTTTCTAACAGATTATCTTCCCTAAAGCACTTTGTTCAACATTTATTCTACTCTAGAACCTACAATGTTTCCTTATAACTAATGAAAATTATTCTAGTTACATTTTTGAGTGGTTATTTGATAACAGATACGGTGTTAAGCAGTTCCAAGAATTATCTCATGCTATCAACACAAATATCCTATTAGGAAGGGAATTCAGTGAGAATAGACCCTTGTCTTTTTAGTCAATACTATTTCTAGATTAATGTTTTCAATGGGGCTGAGTGAATAAGTTAAGTGTAATTATTATTTCTATTTTATAAAGAGGAAAAATAAGAAACAGAAATTAATCTAGAAATAAAAAGCAGAGTCAGGATTTTAACCAATATTTTCTTTCTTCCTTTTCTACAGAGAGGTATCTTAAAGGTTAGACTCTACCCTTATCAGTCTGACATTCACGGAAAAATCAGCCAATTCTGGGCTGTCAAAAGTTTTAGATAGGCTACTAAAACTCTTGAACTTGCCATGTTCATTTCCAGGGGCCCCAATCATCCTTGTTTTTTTTTTTTGAGTTAAAGTCTAACTCTGTCGCCAAGGCTGGAGTGCAGTGGCACGATCATGGCCACCGCGGCCTCGACCTGCTGGGCTCCGGCGATCCTTCTGCCTCAGTCTTCCAAGTAGCCAGAGCTGTAGGTGTGCACTACCACACCCGGCTAATTTTTGATTTATTGTAGAGACGAGGTCTTGCCAAATTGCCTGGATTGGTCTTGAACCCACAGGCTCAGGTAATCTACTTGCCTCGGCCTCCCAAAGTGCTGGGACGACAAGGCTGAGCCACCGAGCCCGGCCCCCATCCTTGTATTTCTATGAACTGTGTTGTAGGCAATGACCTTGTCCTTTCAGAGATTTTTTGCTCTTCGAAGGTGGTGTGTCTTTCTGTTCTTTATTATTTCTCATTGGTCTAATTCAAATAGCTGAGTTCTGCATTTCAGAAGCATTAATTTGTTCTGCAAATGTGTGTGGAACACCTGATGATGTGGTTTTGAATCTGGAGATGCAGCAATAATCACAAAAGGCAATGTCCTTATTTTCTTTAAATTTTTTTTTTTAATTTTTAATTTTTAAGATGTGGGGCACAATTCAGGGTTAGGTATACAAATGTCCATTATGCAGGTATCCTTGTTGAGGAGGGGTGCCTCCCTCCCCTGGCAGAGTCCCACTGCTGCCAATTCTTTTCTATAGTATCACAATAGTTGTTCAAGGTCCACTTGTGAGTGAGAACATGGGATACTCATTTCTTTGTTTCTGCGATAGATCACTCAGTATTATAGACTCGAAGTCCATCCATGTTGCTGTGAAATTCATAATTTTGTCCTTCTTTATGGTTGCATAGTCATGCCCTTACTTTCAAGAAATTTGTATTTGAAGGCAGAAGATAAGTAAGTAACAAACGTAGTAAGACTGAGATAAGTACAACGGAGAAAGTGAAACTGAGGAGAGAGCTGGCCGGTGGCCACAGGTGGCAACAGTGGTTTGATGGTGGTGGGGGGAAGGGAAACAAGGCAAGGCAGTTCTGAGAAGATGGCGCCTGAGGTAGGTTGGTGAAGCCTGAGTGAGGAAGGAAGCAGCTAGAACTCTGGCTAGCGGCAAAGGCAAGAAGAAAGATGGGAATAAGCTTGGCAGGTCTGAGGAAACAGTCAGATGGTCAGTGTGAGTGGGTTGTTGATATTGGGGAAGCAGACATAGGCAGTGACCAGAGTAGGCCGTACTTGGTTGGTCATGGAAAGAAGCTTTGAATTTTTTAAAGTGCCATGGAATGCTGTAGAAAAACACTAAGCTAAACATCAGAGAGGAACATCTGCTTTATATTTCGAAGGGTCATGCTGTTAAAAATTGTAGTAGACTAACAGTGGGGTGGACAGCTGTTAGAAAGCTATTGTCATAATTCAGAAGAGAGTTAGTACACCATATTCCAGGGCAGAAGTAATAAAGATGGAGGGAGAAAAGAAATCCCCATAACCAAACAGGAGGTAATTAGAGGAAGAGCCCATAGAATTTACTAAGAAGTTGTACGTGAAAGGTGATGAAAAGAAGATTCTGGATGATTCTTAGGTTTTGCCATGAGGTCTGAGTAGACAGTGGAGCCATTTACTGAGGAGGGGATGCCTTGGGAAGGGATAGGAATAAAGAAATTGAAAGGTGAATTAAACACTACACTGAGATACCACCTAACTCCAGTCAGGATGCCCATCACCAATAACTCAAAAAAATAACAGATGCAGGAGAGGATGTGGGGAAAAGGGAGCACTTATACACTGCTGGTGGGAGTATAAACTAGTACAACCTCTGTGGAAAACAGTGTGATGATTTCCAAAAGATCTAAAAACTGACCTTCCATATGACCTGGAAATCCCCCTTCTGGGACTATATCTGGAGGAACTAAAGTCATTCTATGAAAAAGATAACTGCACACGCATGTTTATTGCAGCACTATTCACAACAGCAAAAACATGGAGCCAACCGTGCTGCCCTTCTATAGTGGACTGGTTAAAAAAAAATGTGGTACATATACATGATGGAATATTACACAGCCATAAAGAAGGACAAAATTAGGAACTTCACAGCAACTTGGATGTTTAGAGCCTATATAATACTGTGATCTATCACAGAAACAAAGAACTGAGTACCACATGTTCTCACTCATAAGCAGACCCTGAACATTTATCAAAATGCTACAAGAAAGGGATTGGCAGTAATGGGAAACTGTGCGGGTAGAGGGGTGGTTGGGTGGTGCACACTTCATTAATAAGGATATCTGATCTGAAACCAGGCAAAGTGGGGACTAAAGGTAGACCCAAACATTACCTGTACAATGACCTCTTGTATATTCAATCCTGAAATAAACCCCACATCTTTAAAATAATAAAAATAAAAAATATAATAGGATGAATTTTTAAAAAGATCAAAAAATGGATGAATGTATTAAAGGGTTCAATCATATGTACTTATTTAGTTCCTTACTTAGTCACCATCTTGATTCACAAAGGGTTTAAGGTATCTTGGAAATGCATAGTATAAATAATGATAAAATATACATGGAAAATAAGGAAGAAGGGAAATATATGCAGAAGTAGTAAGAAAAGTACTGGTTAGAAAAAATGATTAGACTCTGAATCATTACTATTATTCAGCCTCAGAGTTGGCTTTGGTCAGTTACTTCATTTTTATTATCAGGTCAGAAGAAACATAACTATTTCCTAGAAGAGGCAAACACTTTCAGACCTTAAGTTTTAAAAGAAATTCTTCACAGTGAGGCTCAGAGGAAGATGCACTAAAGAATGCAGTGGGAGAATTCTGATTCAATTTCAGCCAAGAGCCTTTTTAGCACAGGACTATGCTAAACGGACATCAAATGCCTATAGAGTAATTCAAAGAAATCAAAAATTTCAGTAGCACTTATCCTGAGAATTTCCTTACTAAATTCAAATTCTTTTTAAGTGCCCTGTGAGTGAAACTTCCAGTTTTCAGTGAAAAGACCCAACTACCAGTCTCTTGGCTGGCTTTAGTCATCATTATTTACTGATGCCTTGTAGTTGTACTAACTGCTCATTTAATGTATGGTGAAAGAGGTCTTGGTTTGTTACAAAAGCCCAGGATGATTTTGAGTCCAAATTTCAGAAGCAGACTACTTTGCTTTTTCTCCCCTCCATGCCTTCAATATTTTGTTTTCTAAGAAATTCTTCTGATGTATCCCCAGAGACAAATTCTTTGCAGGACCATATGCAGTGACATTTTTTGAGGATGAAGAAAGTATACTCGTATACTTACACACAGACACACAGACAAGGTTACCTTGAACTTGGGACCATGTCTCAAGATACACGTGTTTATTTAAACAACCGACTTATCTAATACTTTTTTTTTTTTTTGAGTTGGAGTCTCACTCTGTCGCCCAGACTGGAGTGCAGTGGCCACTCCCGGCCACCGCAGCCTCGACCTGCTGGGCTCCGGCGATCCTTCCACCTCAGCCTTCCAAGTAGCTGGAACTACAGGC
>CAUYQG010154085.1:0-12314 GCA_963574415.1 Tarsius wallacei
AGACAAAAATCACAAAGAAAAATTGAAAATAATTTAAGATAAAACATGCAGATATTACCCAAAAGAAAAGAAGTACTAGCTAGATTAATATGATACAAAATACAATTTAAGGCAAAAAGAAATAATATCTCTAAATAGAAATACAATCATAGGGGAAAAAAATCACCAAGAATGTATTAACAATTATAAACTTTGCTTTAAAATATAACAACAAGCTCAAACTGGCAGTATTACAAGGATAAATTTAAAAATTAACAATTACAGTATTTATAAACTGTAAACTAGAAATAATAACCAACATTTTTACCCTGACAAAGGACACTTATTCAAAACCTACAACATATATTATACTTAATCATAAGAAGGTCTTATTAAAATTGAGGACAAGAATGCCTGCAATCACCACTTATATTTAATCATGTTCTAGCCAATGCAATAAGAAAAGAAAAATGAAGTAATGTTTTAAGAATAGCAAGGAAAGACATAATATGATAGTCCATTTAAAAATCCAGGAAAATCTATAGAAAAAAATACAAATGCAGTTCATCGTGGTTAATAGATATCAAATTGTAGTGAGCAGAATAATAACCCCAAAAGATGTTCATGTCCTAATTCCCAGAACCTGTTATTTTGCTCACTTACTCAGCAGAAGAGACTTTGCAGGTGTGATTAAGGTTAGGACCTTGAGATGGAGAGATTATCCTGGATTGTCCCAGATGAACCCAATCTAATCCCAGGAATCCATAGAAGTGGAGCTGTAACAATGGAAGAAGGGTCAGAGAGATGCAACAGATTTGAAGATAGAGGAAGGGGTCACAAGCCAAAAAATGTGAGCCGTCTCTGAAGAATGGAAAGAGGCAAGGCAATAAATTCTCCCCTAGAGCCTCCAGAAAGGAACAGAACTCTTTTGACATCTTCATTTTGGTTCAGTGAAGCCCATGTTGGACTTCTGACCTACAAAACTATAAGAAAATAAAAGTCTGTTGCTTTAAGCCAATAAGTTTGTGATCCCTTTTTATAGAAGCAATAGAAAGCAAATATACAAATCAACAAATAAAAACCATGTCCATCACCAAACATCCTAATACACAATACAAATGCTAAATAACAACAAAATGCAAAATGTCCCTGGGGAAAAAAAGTAACTCAAAAATACTTGTATGAGAACAATACTGAGAGTATGTTATCAAAAGATATAAAATATTATCAAAGGATATAAAACAAGACCTAAATAAATGAGAAGACATATAGCAGATATGAATTATAACACTTCAAAATTAGTCTACAAAGTCAGAGTAACTACAATTACAATTCCAACAGGAAGTTTTAAATAAAACTTTACAAGCTTATCTTAAAATTCAAATAAAAGGGCAAAGGGTCAAGAATAGTCAAGAGGATGCTGAAGAAAAAAATAAACAATGTAAGGTATCAAGGCTATTATAAAGTTATATTAGATAAGAGAGTGTATTCTGTCCACGGGAGGAAAAAGGCCAATGGGACAGAATGAAAATCAAAAAGTAATACATACAGTATATTCACCTTTAGTTTAAGCTGAAAAGAAAGACAAACATAAGGAATATATTATGTAGGGACACGTGTAGAAAACAGTAAAGATAACCAAGGGATCAATTAACAAAAAATCAGGAGGGAGGAGTGAAGGTAGAAGATTAAGAATTAGCCCACAGAAACAGTCTAATATACTGGAAATCTGTGTCACAATTTACCTTAGTGTAACCCTGAAATGTGTGTCTTTGTATGCACGTACCTCTTCTGTTTGCATGATCAATTTTACAATAAAATATTTTAATGACAACAGTAAAATGATGGACTATTCAATAAATGAAGCTGTGACAGTTATCAATAAGAAAAATGTTAAATTAAATACCTACTTTATACATTCAAATGCCTCACAGATGGATTTAAGACCATTTTTAAAGTAACATTCAGTAGGATAGCTTTAGACTCTTATAACAAAGAAAAGTCTCTTAAACAAACATGAAGTGCATAAGATGTAAATTAAAACATTATAATTTTGATAATATTGATATTAAAATATCTGCACATCAAAAGACAGTAAAAAATGTAGAAAAGCAAGCCACAGACTGAGAGAAAATATTTGCAATATGCATAAGAAATAAATGATTGTACTCAGATGTACATATTTTATTTTTTTAAAACTGTTTCAAATCAACAGGACACAATAGTAAAATAACCACTTAATAGGAAGAGGCAGTTTGCAGAAGAAGAAATTAAGTGACCAGTAAACACAGCCAAGGAACTCTACCTCATGAGTAATCAGGGAAGTGCAAATTAAAACAAGGAACTACCAATCCACACCCATCAGACTGGCAAAATTTTTTTAATTTGGCAATTACAACTGTTGGTCAAAGTTGAGGAGGAAAAAAAGAGGAATTTTCATATCCACTAGTGGGAATGTACGATGGTATATATTTTAAAGAATAATTTGTAACTATCTAGCAAAATTGAAGACACTTGTATTCTATGACTTGACAGTTTGATTTCTTATGGAAACTCTTTCTCATGTGTTCAGGAGTTTGAATGAGTTACATTTATCCCTGTAACTAATACCATGGGAGGCCAAGGTGAGTAGATTGCTTAAGTCCATGGGGTCAAGACCCGCCTGGGCAACTTGGTGAGACCTCGTCTCTACAATAAATCAAAAACTAGCCAGGTGTGGTAGTGCACACCTGTACTTCCAGCTACTTGGAAGGCTGAGGCGGAATGATCACCAGAGTCAAGCAAGGTAAGGCTGCAGTGGCCATGAACGTGCCACTGCACTCCAGTCTTGGTGACAGAGTGAGACTCCAAATAAAAAAAAAGTATATTTTCATAAAGAGAACTAAAGCCTTTCTGGTGGGAATATTTGTCTGTAGCTGGGAGCATCCACTGCTGCTGACACCCAGTTTCATGAATCTGCACGGGCACCTTGTAACTACAAAGACATGACCCGCCACTGAGAATATGATCCGTACTTCGTAATAAGATAGCAATTTACTTTATGCTACAGCCAGGACTGACAACAAGGTAAGGTGTCACAAATTTTTTTCTATAAAAATAAAAGGAAACGTCACTGTTTGTAAAGCAGTCCAAGTGTAATGAATATTTATAGGTCATGAAATCCAACCTGCCAAAGCATTCTGATTAATAACAGAGTGGGATAACAAAACCCAATTAACATTTTATGATAAATGATAGGCTGCATGTCAGTGATCTGGGGGGCTGGCAGGGGGTAAATAGCTGTCCCGGGCCCCTCCTTTGGAAAGGCTTCATATGGAGAGTGGCAGGGGCAGAGAGCCGTGGGAAGGGGTGCAGCCACATGAACTCTTGCCGGAGGTCAGGTGAGTGTAGAAAGTTGCAGCACTCTGGGGTCTGCTTTGAATTGATGTCAGTCGGAGAAATAGATGGGTTTGGTGGAGGTCGGCCCGAGAGAAAAATGCCGCTGTGTAAAGAAATCCACAATTAAACTGCTTCGGCCTTAGTGGGAAGAATTCCATGGCAGTCAGCCCCTCTCTTCGCATCCTGTCAGTCTTCCACAGAGGAGAGCCCTTGTCAGACCCTGTGTCAAAGACTCAGAAATAAATGGTCCGCTGTTGATATGCATGTTTTAACCCCTGTGAGCATTAATGAGAATTTTGTGTACCTATTGATTGCCAAAGAGGCCTAAAGATTAAAGCATTAATTCTGAATACCAAGAGGTTTGTCAATTCCTCCCAGACACTTAGTGCTCATTAGCACTTGGTATTTTGACCTCCTTTTCTCTGCATATTTTAAAAGAAGAAATTTAGGGGCTTTTCTAATCTGATCTTACGTCTCTAAAGCCCGCGTCATTTAATGGGTCCATCGATATATATCCATATTTAGGCCGAGATGAATGGGTATGGCCGCACATTCGCCTTGGCAGCAAGGCTGAGCATCAATCACGAAGATTACTCCTGCAGATACATCAGCCATTTGGCATCCCGGTGCCCCCCACTCTCAGCTGATAGGGTTGAAGACACTTCCAATATATCAATAATGATCTGTGTCCAAAATCTTCTCAGGGGGCTCACACGAGCCAGGCAGGAGATTCATCTACTCAAGTCTGTATTACAGGCTAGCTGCTTAAGCTTCCCAGAACCCCAAAGGTAGCCTCCCAAACTTGCTAAAATATGAACCAATTCAGCTTACATATTGAGATGTCCAAGGCTGCAGCAGCTCTCCGGCAGAGTGGACTAAGGGCCTGGGGAGCCTAGCAGAGGGAATGGACCACAACAGCTCTGGTTTCGGGGTACACTGTGGAGAATCTCACCTTGACCCCACCATGCTGTCTCCCAATGGCCCACCTGCAAGTGGGGGCTCCCTCTTCCATCAGGCCAGTCTGTTCTCACTGCCTTACAGACTTGCAGCTACTCTCCCTTCCAGATGCCTCCTGCAGCTTCTCCAGGTGTTGGGGTTTATGCAGGGCTCCTGCTAGATTCCTTCCAAGTCTGGTACATGCCTCACAGGGACACCACACCCCACACCCTGCCTCCTAGTTCCATGAATGCCACAGAGAGCAGACCTGGATGCAGCCCACCTGCTCCCATGGTCCACGCAAGTGGCCTGGATGAGTTGGGAACCCTCTCAAAGGCTTGGTTTCCTTATCTCTCCAAATGAGGCCCCCGGGAGGACCAAATTGACTCGACAGGAGATCACTCTGTGTGTCTGTGGAAGTTGTCAAGCACAGACAGCACTTGTGCTGGCTTCTCCTTCCAGCCTCATCACAGAAGCCAGGCACAGTGAGAGAAGCAGAAACCAAGAGACACTGAGTAGAAACTAACACAAGCTGCATAAATCACACAAAACTGGTGAAGGCGGTATGGCTTGCAGGACGCATGAGTGATCCCGCTCAGGGCACAGTGAAGCCACACTGAGCAAATAAAAATACAGAGCACCCAGTCAGATAGGAATTTCAGGTAAGCACTTCATTTGTATAAAATGTTTTTAGTACACTAATAGTGAAAAAAACTTGGCTTAAAATTTATTCATTGTTTATCTGGAATTCAAATTGACTAACACTGGGGGAGGGGGATTCACAGTTCTTTCTGTCAACATGTGAGAGAATAGAGATCAAGCAAGTCCCTGGAAATACAGACAAGCAGAGCCAGGTCATCAGACTCCAAGTCCTCAGGATTGGTGAGGTGACTCTGGGAAGGAGCGTGACATGGGTTGGGGGACACTCAATGCTCTCAGATCACCCCACAAATGTGAACCCAACAGAGACCCTTCTGCCTGGCTTCTGGGAGGATCCAAAAACTTATGTAAAGGAGCTCTTCTGCACACTCAGGTACAGTGTGTGTGTGTTTTGTTTGGGTTTTATTTTTTTTTCCCAATTCTTGATAAAGGACCAGGTAGAAAGACTAAAACTGTATTCTATACTTATATTTGTGGGAGAATTGGAGGAGGAAAGTTTAGTCTCCTACTGAGGAAAATATCTGAACTTAATTATTTGGAGCCCAATTAATGGAAAGGACGCTCTGGTTCTCAGAGAACAGTTATGTTATTCATTGTGTAGATGCACTGCGCCCTCCCACGAGGGATTTCTAAGAAGACCAGAAGAAAATTTAACTTACATCTTAAAGGAATCTTACCATCAGGGACATCTTGTAAATGAAAATATAAAAGCTTAAACGGGTCACTCACTCTTTTGCTCATCAGGAAAGTTCCAGATACAGGGCAAGACGGAGGGGCGCTTCTCCCCTCCTTGGGAGGAACAACCTAGAGCAGGTCAGCAAACCACCACCCCACAGGCCACTGCCTATTTTGTGCAACCCGTGTGCAAAGAACGGTGTCTACATTTTCAAACCACTGAGAAAATTCAAAGAAGACTAATATTTTGTGGCATGTGAAAATCAGATAAAATTCCAATGAGATCGGGTACATTCAGAATGGTATGGCCACAGGCTAAACTGGATGCCATTCAGATTTCCAGTGTCCCTTATAGAGCTTTCCTGGAACCCAGGCCAGCACGTTCACATCCATGTCCTATCTCTCGCTGCTTTCCTGACAGGAGACAGGACGGAGGATTCGCAATCGAGTCTGCAGCACCCACAAGCCCGAAAACATTTCCTATCTGACCTTTTTTACAGAAAAAAAGCTCCTTGAGGTGGGGCACGAACAAGTGTCGAAGAAAGCAGGATGCTGCTTGAGGAGGCTGGGAAAGGCTCTGGGACCCTTACGGATGCTCACGATGGGAGAGAGCATGCTTGATTGGACACAACTGCAGTGGCTTACCGAGCACAGAATGTATTCGACACCACGTGGACATGGATTGGCGAGAAAGGAAGCCTCTTTACTAACTGTTGAATATGTTCATGATGGTCAAGAAACACGCTTTCAAGATAATAAAAATGAAATCTTTCTAATTTAAATGATCCATCATGATGCCCAAGACTTCCTGCCTCTAAAAGCCCTTGTACAGCCATTCACAACTTCTCCTTCCTGTCTTTAACCTGTCTACCAGGTTCTTCCTTTAATGAGTCTAGTAAAAACCCCCAAGAAAAAAGCCTCTCTAGGCATCCTGTGCCCCTCCAGATTCCTGCCCATGATACTCTTTAACTTAACATCAAACTCCTCTCCAAAGTCACCTGCAAGGGCTGTTCACCCAACCTTCCCAAACTTCCAGGTCCTCCCATCTCCTTCCGCCTCTGTTCCTCCAACTCTCTAACCAACGTCCACGATGACCTCCCAGTTGAGATGTCAGAAGGGCGTTGCAAAGCATCCCCTTCCAAAACTCAGCCACATCCAACCCCACTCGGTCTCCTTCCCTCTTGACACTCTTTTCCTTGGCTTCCATGATTCCATCATCTTCTAGCTCTTCTCCTATGCTAGCTTCTTCTCATGATGTGATTTGGTCTAATCCTCTTTCTCCTTTAAATGTTAAAATATCTCAACACCCAATTAGTTTTCACCTTGTTCTAGCTCCTCAGGCGACCTCACCCCTGCCTTTGGCTTTAAATTACATCTATCTTGTTGGCATTATCTAATGAGAAACCAGTTCATGAGGAAGGCTTTTCTTTATTCATAGATTGTCAGCCAGATTTGCCTTTTCCAAAGCTTCCATAAAACCCCTTTTGTAGATGTAAACACTCGCATCCACCATTGGGATTTTCTCTGTCCTTTCTCCATCAGGGTTAGATCATCTTTGTTTTGGCAACTAACAAAGGCTCCACAGTGGATGTTCAGTAAATGCATACGGACTCAACAAAGGATCTTGTGGATAAAGTATTTGGTGCATCAGTAGAAAACATCAGGACATACAGATCCAAGTTTAAATGGGACTTCTAAAAAAAAAGACTTCTATAATTGCCCTGTGTCTTAAAAAACCTCAAGATATTTTTGTAATATAAAACGTAATTCTGACAACTTCTAAGATCCCAGAGCCATACATGCTTCTGTTTGTTGGGATCGTGACTCTGCTGATAACTGGCTGTGTGACTCTGGGAAAGTGTCTTAACATGGCTGAGCTATGAATTCTTCAACTACTGTATGGGAACAATAGCTCCCTCTCAGAGTTGTTGCAAAAACCAAATCACTTCTCTCATGCCAAATTCTGAGGGCAACATGTGGCTCATAGTAAACTCTGAATAAATAATAGTGAAAATGCATTCTCTAGAAAAATTAAGATAAACCAACAAGGGAGGGGAAGGAATTCAACACAGGCACTGCCCTATACTCAGACAAGGACTAAATAATTTCATAAAATATAGGAAATGCCAAAAGGCTTTCTTAATTCCCACTAAGCAGCGATGGCTCACCCCACCTTCACGCTGACTCAGCAATAAAACAGGAGACAGACTAATGTGTTATAACCTAAGCATATTATATCAGGCTTTCATTATATGTAGTTGTTTAAGGGGACGCATGGCTTAACCTGTGGTAAATTTAAGTCTGCTTAATGACTTGTAGTATAACAAGCTCCTACCATAAATAACAATTCCCAAGAGAAGAGGCCTTCTCATGTTTCATAGCTATGTCATCCTTACTGATAACTTGCAACACAAACAGGTGACCCGGATCAAACACACATAGGTGCCCCCCATGTGGTGCCGGACATCAAGCAAAAGGATGTCAAGGCCTCGTCTCTCTGACAACAGGTAAACTCCCATGAATCCAAGTCATAGGCAGGCCTCTACCCTACAAACACTTGCCCCCCACAAGAGTAAAAACCCACCTCGAAGTCACCTTTAGACTGTGGGTCTGCCTAAGCCCAGGGCCTGGCCTCAAGGAGAGACACCTCACCAGCCCTGCTCACAGGGAGGACAGGGGTAGAAGATGGAAGGAGGGGCCCCAGCCACTGGCCAAGCCTTGGGACCCCTGTGGCACTGGTAAATTTAAGTGTAAATCACCAAGGAACTCGTGACAGACAGGCCCCATGACAGCTATGCAGTTACTGTTGATGGCTGACCTTCCCACCAATTTCCTTTGAATTATAGGAATCTTATTAGAAGCCTCTGACCTCTTGAATTTGTGAGACAGAAAGAGCCTGAAAATCCAAAACTCTCGTTTATGCTAACTCTGCAAAAGAGGGGAGAAAGTAATGAACAGCAGACAGACAGACAAGTATCTGAGTCCAAAGACATAACATCCTTTCTTACCTGGAGGGCTCCATACCAGAAGCCACTGGGCACACACACCCAACAGCCCTTCTGGTCCTTGGTTCAGGCTCTGCGGGAAACATTCTAGTCCTCCGTAATTCTATTGGAAAGGCTAGAAGCAAAAGAGCCCACAGACGAGAGCACTTAGCCACACTTGCAATACCCTCTTCTCCTGTGGGCCTAGGAGTGGGGAAGGTCGGCTGGAAGGTCACAAGTAGGCTTTGGGAAGATAGAAAAGGGGCGGGGCTGGCGTTGAAGGGGTGGGGTCAGCTGGGGAGGGTGGACCCGGTGCAGAGGGGCGCAGGCATCCACGGAAATGGGTGGGGTTAAGGTAATTAGCATGGGAAACTGGACTAGCCAACTGTTACAATTCAGCGAGGGCACACACAGGCGGTGGGGCTAGGTGAGAATGGGTGGAGGTGGGATGGAAGGACAGAGCAGAGGCATTTTACACTTTATGAGTAAGATCTCACTTCTCTCTCATTAAGATTTTTTTTTTTAATTAAGAAATTTAAAAGCCCCGGGAAAGGCCACCAGGCCACCTGGTGCCGATGTATCATATGGATGGCTTTTAATTTTCTTTTTCTGGGTAGGCCTCGCGCCCATCCATTCCAAATTCCAGGTGTGGAGGACTCATCTGCGAGGGGGTCCACTAGGAAGGCTCTGATGACATCAGGCTTCCCAGGGACTTGGTGTCTCCTCCGAATCTGTCCCTTTGCTAATCTACATTTATCCGGTTTGTGTTATGGAAGCCGTTGAGGTTCAAGGGTGTTTCACTAGCACAGCCTACTGGGGACGGCATTTTCTCTGGGGTGCACAGCAAGCTCTATAGCAAAGCCTGATTGAGCAGAAAATATGTGCTAATGTTCACAGCAGTACTCTATTATAGTATAAGTGTGCTTGTAAATATTCACTACATGTTATTACGCTATTTGAACCAATAATATTGGAAGGGGAAAGGTTGGCCTAATACTCTCTCCAGAGGCAGCAGTTTTGAATATAAGCAAATGGGATAATGGTCAAGAATACCCAGAGGAGGCAACGTAACACATCGTAAAGAATTGTGCTGTGAGTTTTAAGTTTTCAGGACAACAAAGATGCCACTGAGATGGCTCCTAAGCAGTCATTATTAATGGAATGACAAGGCTGATGTTAAGCAGAGTGTCTTTGCGACAATAAATCTTGTCCCTGCACCATTAGTACTCCTTACAACTGCAAATAGCAGTTAGGTTACAACCTAACATGGCAGAATTTTATCCTCTCAATCTCTAATGTATTTTATAATGCTGTTAAAGTCAGGAATCGCAACTGTTTAAACTCACTTAATCTAGGAGAAGTTTAAACACGAATTTTAAATGCAAAAAACTGCTTTGATATTAGTTTTTCTTAATTAAATAGGAGATCTTTATAAGAAGTAGATCTTTTTAAACATGCATCAGCCTGGAGTAGATGAGCATTGTTGAATTTTAAATGCCACACTTTTACGCAGGCTCAACTTTGCTTGATGTGATAAGTCATTTAGGGGGAAAAGAAAGAAAGAAAGAAAGAAAGAAAGAAAAGAATTGGCTTCACAAGAGACACAGGTTGCAAGTTTATTTGTTAAACTTGAAATGTACATTGTGTTTAAGCTCCTACTGGGAACTGATTGATCTTTGAAAATAACTTATTTGTATGCATTTTTGGCATAGTTTATTTTGAAATTATGTTAGCTTGCTCTGTCTTCCAATTTGACTTCCTCTAAATATAGCAGAATACTTTGAAGAAAAGATGAACATTGTCAACACACCTTGTCTTTTTTTTTTCCTTCTAAATGGGGAAAAGAACACTGAGAACAGGAAATCAGCATGAAAACTACAGAACACCCTCAGTGGAAACAGCAGCGACTCCACTGGGACCACCCTCATCAGGACCCCTGGGATGATGGGCCAGGAGAGGACCAACCCCACAAACGGGACAAAGTGAGGGGGGAGGGGTGTGGAAAGGGACTCTGCTTGGGGGCTGCCATTGCTGTAAATCCCCTAGGGGAAGGCTGCCAGCTCTTTCTGTCTCTACCCTAGAATCTGCTGTGCATTGAAAGCAGAGGACCCTGAGGTGTTCTGACCCAGCCAGGACTGCAGGGTGAAGCCCACCTGCCTCCAGCTACCTGCATAGCAGCCACAGAACGCCTGGGGCACCTCACCAAGCCAGAGAGGCAGGTTTCCCGATCCTCCCTATGTGACCTGTAAAATTTCTGGTGCATTAACTGGGAATGCTTATAACGGTGTCTTCCTGGGTACACACAACTAAGGGTGGACAGGTGCATCCTCTTGGAAATGTCTGCACAACAAGACAAGTAGGCTGCTGAAACCAGAAGCCCATTGAAACTTTTTCAGCAGCTTCTTTGGAGCAAATTAGAGGTTCTGGTCCATTTCAGTTCCTCCTCACTGCAAATGTTCAACCATACTGCCTTTATAATGATAATTGCTGATATTTTTGCATGTTGTTATAATTTACATATGCACCTTCATATATATTATTATTTCAGTCTCACGACCCATCACAAGGATGAGGAAACTGACGCATGGAGGGACCAGTGACTGAGACCAGGTCTCCTAGGCAGCCAGCAGGAGGTCCAGGCTTGATCCCTGGTTCCCTAAGTCTCCGTATAACTCCAGCCTCTAGGCCCAACTGTTTCCCATCCTGTGTGGTGTGAGATGTCACTGATTTCCAAATTGTAACATTGTAAAGTCACCTTAAGAAACCTACAGCAACACCATGTATTACCAATGTGAAACAAATGATACATTATGATTGCTATAATTCTTACTTTTTAAACAATCACAACAAAAATACTTTCACTTCTTGACGTAAAACCTCCATGTATCTCTTGAATCTCCCATGAAATGACTGTTTTTAACCTAGAATCACAAAACGGATAGGAGCCCGGGGGTCACTATAGAGGTAAGAAAATTAAAATGCAAAAGGGAGGATGTGTCTTTGATTCTTAGGGGCCTAGTACCCAAGTAATTACAGGATCCTGCATGTTCTTATTTTGCTAAAGCATGTCAGTTCACCACCTGACCTGGACTTCTAACTCCTACAGAAGCCACAACAGGACAAGATGGGGCTAGATGTGCTGAAATAGAAAGGCCTCCATGTGAGTTAAGAGACGGGAGCAGGTTACAGAACATTCCCAGCACATCCCACATCACACCTGCACACATATATGCATGTGTATGCTCAACACATGCATGCATACACCCCCACACACAAACACTCCACCTGTGCACACACACTGCATTCTGGGTGTATGTCTATCTGGAGGGGCACACAAAGAGCTGAGGCCAGTGGTTCCCTCAGGGAAGGACCCTGAGAAAGGCATGGGAGAGGCAGAAATGGTTCCAGGGAATTTGACTTCATCTGATTGCTGAACTTTTTTTTGTTAGTTTGCAAGACTTTTTAAAAATCCTTGCTCAGATGAACATGTATCTTTTCAGATCACTGTTGCTGTAAAGAACAAGAAGAGGCCTGGCTAGACCTGAGTAGTATGACAAGTGCCCCTGAAATACCCAAGAAAACTTAGAAAACTATATTTGCTGTGAACCCCTACCTCACGTCTGCTGCACTGTATTCTATACGCCCCCTCTTAGCTCACGTTTAATATGTTATATAAATTCTTAGTCCACGTTTGATATGTTA
>CAUYQG010154095.1:0-33767 GCA_963574415.1 Tarsius wallacei
TAATCCCGCGCCTTTGGGAGGCTGAGGTGAGTGGATTGCCTGAGCCCGCGGGTTCGAGACCCGCCTGGACAAGCGAGACCTCATCTCTACAATAAATCAAAAAATTAGCCGGGCATGGTAGCGCGCGCCTGTAGTTCCAGCTACTTGGAAGGCTGAGGCGGAAGGATTGCCGGCCCCAGCAGGTCGAGGCTGCGGTGGCTGGGAGCGGCCACTGCACTCCAGTCTGGGTGACAGAGTGAGACTCCAACTCAAAAAAAAAAAAAAAAAAAAAATTAAGTAAAGAGCACCAACCACTACACCAACTATTCCTGGAAGGAAAGGGCTATGTCTTTTTATTACTAATGCCCAACACGTAGTTTGTGCTTATTAAATGATTTTTGAAGCAAACCAAGGAAATACTAAAACATGTAAAAAATGGTCCAGTAAAAATAATGTAAATTGAAAGAATTATTTTTCATCTGTGAAGTGAACAAAGCTAAAGGAAATAGGTAACATTCAATAATGACTTGAGTCTGTTAAAGCTGCCATTTTACCTATTCTTGATGACGGTGTAATTAATAAAGTGCTAAAAAAATAGTTGTGGACACAGATAATAGCAAAAAGTGGCTAGTGGTCTATAAAAAGGAGACTGGCTTAAGTAAGCAATGATGCATCAATCATAAAACATTGTCAGGGCTGGGATCTGTGGCTCAGCCTGCAATCCCAGCACTTTGGGAGGCCGAGGGGAGTGGATTGTCCGAGGCTGTGGGTTTGAGACCAGCCTGGGGAACTTAGCAAGTCCTCATCTCTACAATAAATAAAAAATTAGCCGGGTGTCGTAGCGCATGCCTGTAGTTCCAGCTACTTGGAAGGCTGAGGCAGAAGGATGGCCAGAGCCCAGCAGGTCGATGCTAGGGTGGCTGTGAGTATGCCCTGAACTCCAGTCTGGGTAATGGAGTGAGACTCTGACTTAAAAAACAAACAAACAAAAAACAAAAAACAAAAACAAAAACAAAATTATTACTTAAAATCAACTTTATAGTGTTTTATGCAATTTTTATGCAATTTTTAATAACATATATGGCACATAGTACATGTGAAAAATTATGTTGTAAAAGTGAAAAATTATGATGTAAAAATACATATTTGTGTGTATAAACATAGCACACAAGGACAATCATGTAAAAGTTATATTTGAATGAAGACTGGGATGAAATAGTCAAAATATATCTTTGTGCCATGAAATAAAGATAATTTCATGGGCTTTCTCCTTTTTATTTATTTCCCAGAGTTTCTATATAAGTAATATCATTAGAAATAAACTTGAAATAAGATCCAGTCAAGATATCCATAAGATGTTAAGAAGTCTCTTTTTACAACTTTACACAAAAAATAAAATTAATACTTCAATCTTCACTGGCTTGGTGCCTCAGCCTAACTTGTATTTTTCAACAAGGTTTGGAGGAAATATATTCTCTTTTGTTGTGACAGTATCAGTAACAGAGCTACTCCTTCTGGTCATCACACACCAAACCATTGTTTTTGGTGTTATGTCAACATTGGGAAAGATAAGGCCAGAGACTGCCTAGACTTCTAATCCATATCTACTCAGTGGCCACACTTTATGTAAAAAATAAAAAAGCAAAAAAGAAAAAAAACCATACACACAAACACAACACATACACAAAAACCAAACAGCAAACCACAGGAAAAGTAAATAAAAGACTATTTACAGACGCATCCCTGAGAGATCTAAGCTGCCAGTTAGGTTGCTCAAAGCAAAGCCCTAACTGACCATCAGGAAAAGGATATTAGAGGAAAATCAAACAAAATACTTAAAAAAAAAAAAAAGAAAAGAACCCAAGAGAGGTGAACGCTGTCATACGTTCACCATTTACAGTTTCAAAACACTTATTTGGATTATATCATTTCACATAATGTTTATTCTACAACAATTCGTGAAAGTTGTCATTCAGATTTCTCAGATGAAGTATGAGAACCTTGAGAGGTAATGTGACTTGTGCAGTGGTAAAGCTGAGACCCTTCTGCCAGGGTCTGGCACTCTTTCTAATTACCCCTGTACTACTGTGGAGAAGCCCATCACTTGGGGCTGATTAGGTGAGGAAGAGGACGAGGGCAGGTCACAATGCAGTGCAGTCAATGTGCTGCAACAACCCTGATTGCAACTGAAGATATGGCGGATTTAATCAGTTGCAGAAGTAACTGGGGTGGGGTGAAATCGTGGAACCAAAGCAATGTAGAGAAGGTTGGAAAATTAGATACTAGGGATGGGAGGAAATGACGTATATAATTCATGTGATAAATGTGAAAATAATTATTTATAAACTTTGTTTTTTACTTATGAACTTCAGTAACTCAGAAGACAGCAGGATTTGAATGTGAACAGGCTTAAGGAGAATGTTAGGTCAATCAATCTGTATTCAAAACATAGGTTGAACCATGGAAAGTAGAGAAATGATAAATAAAGGTAAATGAACAAGATGTTCTACACATAACTAATAAAACAGACCCAGATAAATGACTGGGATTGGAAAGCTTCTATCACAAAATCCTGATGGAAGTCAAGAATCAAGCTAGAACAGTTAGGAAAAGTAAGTAACCTAGGGGACCTCTGCCCTCTTCGCTGACTTTGAACTTCCCATGAGAGTTAGGGAAGGGACATCGTACTTAAAAAAAGGCTGTGTTAGGGCAGATGTCAGCCTAAAATGCTGCCATAAACAAAGAAGTTAAACAACCAAAATTTAGAGTAAGAAACTTAGGGAGAAAAGAAAACATTTTCTTGACTTTGCAGAAAGTCACATGTTGATTCTGATAATGGAGCTGAAAATGGGATGGAGGATCAGCATGTGAAAGAGACTACTTATCTATTGTATGGAAAAGACAAAAGCAAACAGGCCATGTTCAGTCTATGACATTTTAAGAGGTATAAGTTACATGAATGGGGCAGTTCATCCGATCCCAGATACTCAAAACAAGGTGTAGTCCTTTGTAGCACGGGGATTCATATTAATTACATACTAGGATGCAAATCTATGGAAGTGAAAGCCGAAGAGATGGACTGATTAATAAAGCACTATTTAATCAGTAGGTAGTAGTAGGTTTCTTTGGGAAATCAGACATTTTATTTATTTTATTTTATTTATTTGTGAGTCAGCATCTCACTCTGCCACCCGGGCTGAAATGCAGTGGCATGCTCATGGCCACCGCAGACTCAACCTGTTGGGCTCAGGCTATCCTTCTGCTTAGCCTTCCAAGTAGCTGGAACCACAGGCATGCACCACGCCCGGCTAGTTTTTTGATTTATTGTAGAGACAACGTCTCGCCAAGTTGCCCAGGCTGGTCTCGAACTTGTGGGCTCAGACAATCCTCTCATCTCTGCCTCCCAAAGTGCTGGAATTAGAGGTGGGAGCCACTGCGCCCGGCCGAAAACCGGACATTTTAAATGTATGAGATCAAGGAACTGAAGAAACATACAGGAGTATAAACGACTTGTCTCCTAATGATCAATGAGCCATCTGAATGTTAATAGGTTACTCTTTCCAAAATGGTATGATCCTGCAGTAGCTAGGAAATAGATATACTGGACCAGCTGTGCTAAGTCTTGGTCAGATGGGAGTGGGATGGTAGGAGAAAAAGTAAAAAGGATGGGAAAGGAGAAACCCACAGAGACCCGGAAAGACAGACTTCATTATTCTGGGCCTTTGGAGTTATACTTCCATCTAGTGGTGTTGAGTAGGAAAAGCATGAGAAAGACCAAGGCATTTTTAAAATCTCTAGTTAAGAGGTCAGGTCAGGTTGTGTTCTACTCCACAAGCATTCTTCCCACACACACTCCTTGAGAAAAAGGATTATCGTAGGCCTGAAGCTAAGAAGCCGCGAGCACTGCTGGTGACTAGGCTTATGAACGAGCTATTGTACTTGGGTTTTTGCGCCCACACCCATGGCTGCTCTGAGGCCTACAGTTCTTTCTTCTCGCATCTCCCTGAGCCGCCACTCCGAGACAGAGTGCATCCTAAGGTTTTCAGGGAGGGAGGACTTGGTAGAAGAGGAGAAAGAATGAGCATATAACACTGCTGGATGTTTCTGGGGATGCTCCCTGCTGTTAAAATAATACTCTATTCATTTAGTTGACGGAAACTGGCAATGCTGGTAGGTTGGGGACTGGGAATTCTTAAAATCATGAAAGGGACGAAAAGTTCAAATCCAACCCATGATCATCAAAAGTGAATTAGGAGAAAGTTGTGTGGAGGACAAACTTATTGAACCAAACCCAACGTTTCAAATATAAATTAAATCACATCAGTTCTACAGTCTCTATTGGATGGCATTTACCCAGGTGGCTATTACCCACCCCAACTCTGTCTGTTAAAGGAAATTTTACTCTACTACAGTTCCATTCATGTGCTCTGTATTACTAAAGGGAATACGATGCAAATAAAAGTGTAATCGCTATACACTTAAAGGCTTTCTAGAGGCTATTTCTTTCATACCTCAAAGCAGTTTGAACATAAACAATAAGGAAATGGGAAAGGTAGAAGCAAATAAATTTGAGACAAGTGTTTTTAAGCATACAGTTGAAAAGCGGTAAGTTTTTCAGCCCAGGGCCAATTGAAATGTACATATCGATTATGTTCCTACCTCTGTCTGAACCATAGACATCCGGTATGACCTCATTTCTGACACCAGCCCTAAGATGTCAACGAACTCGTGATCCCGAATGTGCTGCAAGAGCCTGTCCAGGGCAATGAATGTTCCTGTCCGTCCCACTCCAGCACTGCAAAAGAATGTTTCCACAGCACGTTACTCGGATGGTGCTTCTTTACTGTTGAAAATAAAGTATTGATTTCTAAAAAAAAAAAACTAGAAGCAGCATCATTATGAAAAAAGAAGACTGAACTCCTAACAATATTTTCCACTTAACTGGTTTGTAACTAAGCAGTTGTGGCTGGTGTTCTTCCACTGCCACATTTCTATCACTGCTACCTCCCTTGGAGAGAGATGGGTTTGCACTGCCTTGGTCACACCCTTCTCTGGGCTCTCTGCTTCTGGAGAAAAGTAATAATTCCCTATGGAGTTCTCCGGAGAGCTGGTTCCTGTCCTCAGAGAGCTGGATACAATGAATAATGTCCCATCTTCAGAAGAGCCGCAGAGTTAAGCCCGTATACCCAGCACAAATGATCAGTTGAGATGCCTACACTTTAGCTTTGGGGCCACATCAATGTGGGTACCCTTCATCTTAAATTCACTTCGTCTTCTCTAGCACACTTGCCCTTCCGGTGGGTCCTGGACCAACTTCAATTTCAATTTGAGGTAGTTGCCTTTAAATCATATTAAATATTTGGGCCCAGTCTCATCAGTTCCCAGATCCCAGTGCTCAGAGCTCAGACGAAAGTGGGCTGGCAGGGGATGGCCAAGTGCCCACAACAGTTCCTAGTTCTACATGTTAAAGTCAGCTCATCTTTTCTTCCAATCATCCATAGGCTAAAGATCCAAATGGGCTGGGCATGGTGGCTTACACCTGTAATCTCAGAACTTTGGGAGGCTGAGAAGGGAGGACTGCTTGAGCCAAGAGTTCGAAATCAGCCTGGGCAACAGAGCAAGACCTCATCTTTACAAAAAAATTAAAACATTAACTGTGCCGTGGTGTAGTCCCAGCTACTTGGGAGGTTGAGGTGGGAGGATCACTTGGGCCCAGGAGTTGAGATTGTGGCAAGCCTTGATCGTGCACTCCAGCCTGAGTAACAGAGTGAGACACTGACTCAAAAAAAAAAAAAAAAAAAAGATCTGAATGGCTCTAAACTCTGCATTATGATGAAATTATTGGAAAAGAGAAAGTTCAAGCCAATTTATATGCAAAAATTGCCAGAAAAATCCAACTCTATAAACCTTGAGTTCAGAGCCCAGTTTACTTATTTCTATTAGACAACTCTTCCCAACCAGAATTTCTCAGATAAAATGAGCAGCCACTAGCAGATCACCTGTAAAGATCACCTAAAACTATACATATGTGCTGTGAAAGGAATCCATGAGGTTGACCTCATGGTTGAACTGCTTTATTTTCTGCTTTAGGAAAGAAACATTTTGAGAGTAAGTTCATCTGTGAAAGCACAGCTTTTAACCTGTGGATGCCTAAGGTGGATTGACAGCAATGGTATCTTCTCTAAACAGAAACTTAGTAGCTTGTGAAGCATTTTTTTCTTTCCAGGGAGATACACACTCCACACACACATGTGCACACACACATGCACTTGAAGATGTACATACACACGGTGACATTCTCATTCACAAAGGACAAGGTATTAGAACTGGGGTTATAGATTCATTTGTTCAGGTTGGCATGGGTGCCAAGGCTTCCCTTCACACCTTCATCCCACAAAGCATATTTATGTCCCTTACTCTTTTGAGGCTGCATAAAAATTTTACAACCGCATAGTATCACAGATTTTGATGGAGCTTTGTTCTCTTGGTAGGAAGAAAAGATTAAATTTAAAGACAACTCTTCCTGCAAGGAATTAGTGTGGATTTTGATTTTATTTTTGTCATGTAATGGATCAGCCATCTAAAAATTTAGAGGCAATTCTGAAGAGCACCCACAGCAATAAGCTGAATATTTTTATTTTTTCTCTTCTTCTGCTTGCTTGTGTGTGTGTGTGTATACATATATACAAAATATATATACTTGGAGTCTCCCTCTGTTACCCAGGCTGGAAGGCAGTGGCATGATCATGGCTCACTGCAGCCTTGACCTTCTGGACTCAGGCAATACTTCTGCCTCAGCCTCCTGAGTAGCTGGGACTACAGGCATGCACCACCACACTCAGCTAATTTTTTTTTAATTTTTAATTTTTGTAGAGATGAGGTCTCTGTATATTGCCTAGACTGGTCTCAAACTCCTGGGCTCAAGTAATCCTCGTGCCTAGGCCTCCCAAAGTGCTGGGATTACAGGTGTGAGCCACTGCCCCCAGGCATTAGTTATATATTTTTTTGAGCTGTGATCAGTTATTTGAAATTTGGTCTTGTCCATGTTATAACCACTCAGAATCCTTTATGGGGTAGGATAATATCACATAGTACTTAAGGGCATAGCCTTTGAAGATTGTTGTGTCTGAATTTGAATACTAACTTCTCCATGTTCTAAATGCATGAACTTGTAGGAAGCCCCTAACCTTTCTACTCCTTTCTACCTTTTTTCCATTTAAAAAAAGAATAGGTTGGGTGTGGTGGCTCAAGCCTGTAATCGCAGCACTTTGGAGGCTGAGGTGAGGGGATTGCCTGAGTCCACGGGTTCAAGAACAGCCTGGGCAACTTGGCGAGACCTCATCTCTACAATAAATCACAGAATTAGCCAGGTGTGGTACTGCATGCCTGGAGTTCCAGCTACTTGAAAGGCCTGAGCCCAGCAGGTCGACAACGCTGGGGTGGCCGTGAGTGTGCCACTGCACTCCAGCCTGGGCAACGAAGTGAGACTCCAACTCAAAAAAAAAAAAAAAGAGAATAACATCTTTCTCATAAGATATAGATAGCCATATTGTAAATAAATACTGTAATAAGTAAGGCACCAATTAATCATAGACTTAAAAAAATCATAATTCATTTGTCAATTAAATCTGATCAGGGGTTTATGAAATGGTGGGCTATTTCCTTTATACAAAGAACCCTTAATGTTTAACAGAAAATGTATTTGTAAGATTACCTGCAGTGAATGATCATGGGGCCTTTGCTCCTGGTAGCTTGCTGTCGGACCATGTGTACAAACTGCAGGATACTTTCTGCAGCATTTGCCGTGGGCACACCGTGATCAGGCCATGCAGTGTAGTTAAAATGCATCACATCCTGCATCTCATCAGCCTTCGGGGAAAAAAGCCAAAAACAAGCGTTAATCTCTCAGTGCACTGCTAGGATGGCCCAGGTCTCCACTGGCAATCCCCAGTTAATGGTGCAAGAAGGCAGAGCTACATTTCACTCCTATTCAGTGCATTTCCCTTTCCAGCTCTGAGCGTGTATCTGGCGCAACATGGGACCCGAAAAAAAAAAAAAAAAATCTAATTGCATGAAGTTTCAAATAGTAGGATACACAGACTAATCTCTGCCTGCGTAGTTGAGGACAAGAGCTTAAGCAGATCAGGATTTGCATCCTGGCTCTATTATTTAGAAACTGCATTAGTTTGGGCCAATGAATGTAACACTACAGAAGGTGCTGTTGGTGCCCTGCTTAGATCGCCTTTGCCCGTTTAGGGCACCCCCTTTCCCCATTGCTACGAATGGCCTAGCGGCACCCTTCTAATAGTTGCCTTCCATCACAGGGAGCTGCCTGGATGGAAATGCCTAAGAGATTGTATTCTTCTGCTGAAGGCAGTCGGAAGCTAATGGCTGACTGATCCTGGGGTACAAAAATCCAGCCCTTTTTGTCAGAATGAGACAGCACTTCAGTGCCGTTCATGCCCAGTACAGTCTGTGAGATCTGACAGAGGTTAGACTTCAGCTGAACCTACCACTGTGCAGGACTTCTTCCTTGTCTTATTCTGGTTCTCTTGCTCCCTAATGGGTTTTATCCAAGAGTACACTTTCAATAACTCACTTCTATGAGAATTCTTGTTTCAGGCTTTGATACTAGGGAAGTTGACTTGCTGAACTTCAGTTTTTTTTCATATCTAAAGACACCCTAAAGATATCTAGAACAAGGGTTGTTGTGTGGATTAAGTGATTATATTTGAGATATTATTATAATAATTTACTAGTTACTAGATAGGAATATCATAACTTACTAGTACCTTATTACCACTCACTTCAATTCAACTCACTGCATTTATCTGGCTGGTTCTGGGAATCTCTAACAAGTGGGTATAATTTGTATATTAATCCTGTTCATATTAACATGTATGTAAAATAAATTGTTGCTCCCTCTGAACTGGGTAAATATCAGTTAGAATGTGAGACCTTCAAAATAAACTCTTTAGTTTCAACTAATTTGTAAGAATGGATTATTCTCATGTTATTTACAGTCAGAAATATTCCAAAGGCAGGCTTCACAGAGATTTAATTCATCCCTCATTTCTCAAACTTGCTAAGAGCCTAGAATCCTCTCAGAAGACAAATACTATATAGTGATTTGGGAAAATTTGACCTGGCTATGAGTTTGGAGCTAAAGTTTAAATTCAGCTATTAAAGAGAAATAAATTTCAAAGAGTCAGTGATCTTGGGCGGAGTAAAATTACATCTATATAAAAATGTATAAATAAAATGCATAAATAAAACATATAAACACATATGTAAGATTTGACTAAGTATACATAAGTCATCACTTCACCTACACCCACTGTCCCTTGGTACCTCAAGCCATAAAACTCTAGCGGCATGCGGTGCCTCCCCCGCTAAGTTCAGGCACTCTAAGACACAGCATAAAGTCTACAAAAAGGCGGGCTTTCTCGCTGCTGTCTTCAGGAAGTATGCTGAGAAAACATCCCCAGCATAACAATTTGTAAAAATAACTTATTCAGCATCATAAGGATTCAAAGATGCTCAGCCACCAGATAACTCTGATTGCCCAGAAAGGTTCCACCCTGTTCAAATGCTGATTATAATTGGTATAAAGGCATATGTTGTAGTCTTTCTCTCTCTCTCTCTCTCTGTGTATGTATGTATGTTAAAAAAAATATATTTCCAATACAGTTGATCTGAAAATGTATTCAGCTAAAAAACACATGGTAGTTTAAAATCAGGAAACTGCTAAATTGCCATAGTCTCTCCACAGCTGCAAGGCAGGGATCCTAGAACTACAATCAGCTGTGCCAGCTGACTAGCAATACACAAAGGTCCTGGTAACAAACAAGTTGTTGCCAATCTTTAGTCTCCAGGTCTTACTAAGTTCATGGCAAGTTGAATGTTACGGTCATTTTCTTGTTTCTTGTTAAATGAGAAAACCGTCCCGGTTTCATCTTACTTTGTCATTCCCAAATGTTTCTTATCCTGATTTCTTCACTTATGTACTTTTATCTTTTTGTACGTGGAAAGTTTCCATTATATCAACATGGGAGGAATAAAGAAGGGAATATAAACATAAAAGTGAAACAAATAGAAAAATCTATTTATTAGCAGAGCACAAGGTCCTTTGGGAAATGTAGCCTTCATTGTAGTTTAAAATTTAGATTCTATATATTTATGGCCAGAAGAGGGCACTCTAGTACCAGGTGCTTATAACTACCATATAAATGCCTTACGAGCAAACACTAGTATTCAGTATTTTATTTCTATTTTTCTTTTCTTTTTTTAATTCATGGATTTATTTATTTTTTTTGCATTATAGAGTTGTGGGGTACAAGTGAGGATTAACTACATAAGTAGGCTACATGCAGGTGGAGTTTGGGCTTCTTTTCCTCACTTCCCCTAGTAGTGGATCAGGTACCTTTTGTGTTGTTTCTCCCACAATTCTCCCTCCCTTCCTCCCCTAGCAGTGCCCTGTGATTGCCGAGCCCATCCTTGTGCTAATATGGCTGGTATTTAGGGCCCATTTATGAGTGAGAACATGCATAGGTTGCCATGGAAAGACGAAGGACAAGAAGTATAGTATTACCCATGCAATAATCTATATGACTGTTCCCTGCCCAAGGGAGCAGGCATAAAAACAAATCCTGTTTCATGTTCTTCAATTTTTTTCTCCTAGATGCAAACCTAGAGAAAGATTTGTTCTATATTTTGTTTAGCAGTTTGTACTGGCTTTCTGACTGAAGTAGCCAAGAAAGAAAGCAAGAGTTCAAATGGCATCAAGATTGTCAAATATTTTCTCTGACAAAAAAATCTGTTGATGCTTTATAAATACTTTATTATTTGTTAAGTCATTTATTCATTCATTAATTTATTCATTCCCAGAGACAGCGTACTTGCTTCTGAAACTCATAGTACACAGGGGAGGCAGATATAAAAAGGCAGATATAAACAGTCAAAATTATAACCATCCCAGGTGTACTGTGGTAGAGCAGTCTACGTTGGACTCTACCCACAGGTGGAAGGCACTAATGGTTGCTGAGCCCAGGAAAGATTCCTCATGGAGGTGATATTTGAGCTGAAACTCTCTATTTGTGTAGAAATATGCTTGGGGAACATTTCAAAAGAATGGAACAGCATGAAACAGTTCATCAGCGGCATACTGGGATTTACCTAAATTTTCATAGTAGTAAACAACATTGTTAACTACCAGTGGAGGAGTGATTTATCTCTTGTAAATATCAGTAAAGAAGAGTAATCAAGCTCTTATGCTGTGTTGATATGGATAACCTTTGTTTCCATTATCTGTATCAAGGGTCAGCAAACTTTTTCTGTAAAGGGCCAGATAGTAAATATTTATGTTTTTATGGGCCATAGTTTCAGTTGCAACTACTCAAACTTGATGTAGCACAATCACTGTCATGGACGATAAGTAAACAAATGCGGGCTGTGTTCTAATAAAATGTTATTTATGGACACTGAAATTTGAATGTCACATAATTTACATAAAAATTTCATATAAAATATCTACAAATTTTTTCTCAACCATTTAAAAATGCAAAAATAATTCTTAGCTCATGGGCCTTACAAAACAGGCAGTGGGTCAATTTGGTTCATAGGGCACAGCATGCCATCTCCTAGTCTTTTACTACTAGGAAAATACTAGTAGAAACTCTCTCCTGTATTCCATAGGCAGAAGACAACAGAGTGACTTTGGTTGATTTTAGCACCTAAGCCTGGCACAGAAACATTCAGTGTATGCTCAAAGACTTGTCATCAGAGATGCAGCAGGCCTTGCAAGAAAAATCTACAATTCTTTTTTTTTTTTTTTTTTTTTGAGTTGGAGTCTCACTCTGTTGCCCAGGCTAGAGTGCAGGGGTATGCTCATGGCCATGATAGCGTCGACCTGCTGGGCTCCAGTGATCCTTCTGCCTCAGCCTTCCAAGTAGCCAGAACTACAGGCGTGCACTACCAAGCCCAGCTGATTTTTGATTTATTGTAGAGACCAGGTCTTGCCAACTTGCCTGGGGCTCAAACCCATGGGCTCAGGCAGTCCATTCGCCTCGGCCTCCCAAAGTGCTGGGATTACAGGCTGAGCCACCGAACCTGGCCTTGGCATTCTTATAATCAGAAATCAATAGCATTTCCAGAGAGATATGAAACATGACTAGTAAGGTCTAGAAGTGCCTTTCAAATAATAAAAACCAAACCAGAACAAAATAAGGGAAAACAAACAAAACAAAACCCAAACCACTAAATCATAAATTAAGTGTTTAATGTGAAGAGTAAGTGTGTCCTACATATTCTAATTATACTCACATATGGTTAATATAAGTAATGAGAACTCTTCTCGCCTCAAAGATGCCTGATAAGCATAGCTAACTGTGTCTCCTATTGCCCTGAGCTAATTTGAAAAGGACCAGTGCAGACTTTTTACTGTGTCTTCTCAGGCTCTCCAGACCAGCCATTTCATCCGTGGTGAAATGGAAAACAACTAACTAAAAGTGGAATTTGTCTCTCAAAGGAACCAGCATTGCAAATCCTGAAGAGTTCATCATCTTACATGGTGGTGGACTGGTCTCCTGGCACCTGCTTGGTGGTGGTGGAGGTGTCAGCATGGGGACAGCACCTGCCTTCTGTTTGATGACTTACATAGTTGATCCGGAAGTGTCTACAGGCCCAGTCATCCTGCTCTTCCTCCGAAATCATCTCCACAGTGATGTCTCCGTAAGCTATAGGTTCTTCCGTGAACGGCCAGTAGTGGTCACATTTCACCTGGAGCGAGCATGACACAATCTTTTAAAACAAATAGACTAGGAAGAAATGGAACATGTAATGCCTTTGCAGAAGCAACTCTCAACAGTGCAAAGGGCCCTAATGCTTGCTCGGATAGTGTGGAAATGTTGCCCCAAGTCCCTACTTCAAGGGTCAACTTCACCATCATCCCCCATCCCCTACTTTTCAGAAGGTCTCCCAGATACCTCATCACTCTGCCCTTCTCTCCTTTGAACTCCTCCCACCTCCCAGCAGTAGCACATAATAACCCTCTTCCTATGGAAGTAACTGTCCCAACATTTCTTCATGGGAGTCTGTTGAAATTCCTGCCTCTTTTCCAGGTCTGTGCTCAATTATGTCTGTGTTTGGTCAGGGAGACCAGAGCTACTTGCCTCTGAAGAACTGCATAAGACTATTGTGAAGATGAAAGATAAAGCAAGTGCAGTAGTTTCTGCCACATAGTGTGAAAGTTGGTCATATGAATTGGGTCATTCTTATCATACCCAACTAAAACAGAGTTCAGCGGCCAAGGTGTAAAAGCACCCAGGGCACTAACATTTCTCCAAGAATATAATTCTCTGGAAAGTCTCTACTAAAACTGCTGAGACTTGAACTCCAAGCCTCTGCTGAAACTGCTGAGGTAGAACTCCAGGACTGGTTCTACCCACCACTGTCACTCACCAGTTAGAGCTCGCCATCTTGCCACAACTTTATTAGTGCCAATGAATGGTCTTGCAAAACAGTATATATTAATAAGTTTTCTTTTTATAAGTCTTCCGACCTTCTCCTTGTTCTTGGGACATACTAAAGGTCACCTATTCTGTGTGTATGTCCCAGATTGCAATTTTTGCTTCCCAAATGCAAAGTTTTAAATTAGAGATTTGTCTTTACATTTTATTTGACTTTGACAATAGCAAGCACTTCATCCATGGCAGTGGCTGGGGTAGCTTTTGCTGCTAAATGAGAGCACCCCATTGCGTACGTACCCTCCTCTTCTCATTACATTGAGTGAGCATGACAATAATCTGAGACTTTTGCTGTAGGACCATCTTCCAGAAGTCATTTCTGGTTTCAGGTAGCGGCCCCTGGGTGGCAATATACTCCTGGGGTGAGTTGTATCCCTGAAAGAAAAGTGACAAAATTATCACCTACCCAGCCACTGTGGACACCAAATATTGTTCCATACCAGCGTGGAGAGAGGGAGGAAACCCTGACAAATTACTGGTGATAAAACTTGCAAAGGATCACACACCTATGCAACTTTTTCTTCAAAGAAGTACTCAGAATAACTAACCATAGTGGTCTGTGTGATTTTAAGCACTGTTCTCCAGAAAACTATAAAAATCATTTATAACACCAATCACTACCTTTATAGATATTTTAGAAGTGCTGGTGCTCACAAGGAGCCCTTTGAGTTTGATTGCTGAAACTGAAATTTAAACACAAGAAAGATGATCTTCAGCATTTCTACTCTTCCTTTCACTAGTCCTTTACAGAGAAATCTGAACATTACTAATCCATGGACTTTCTCCCCCCACCATTTTTTATTATGAAATGGAATAATGGAAACTCTTCCTTGGAGTTTAATTGCTGGGTGGAGAATGGCTTTCTTTGACTGTTTGACACATCCATATAGCACCAATAGTCTTAAGCTGGCTGGGCTAACATTGGGATGCCTGATTTTTTTTGTTTACTTACAGGTATATAGTTGGCATTGATGTAGTCTGCACCTTCCTCTTCATTTATGGAGACTAATCTTACACGGCTAAAGTCATCTATAAAGAATAAGGAGAAAATACATATTAAAAATCTGGATGGAAGAAAGAATTATCTCAACCCTCTTTATCTAATATCAAGCCAAATCAGTCAATGACAGAGTAGGTAGACAATTGATATTTTAGTCATTTCTTGACCTTAGTTTCTTCTTTAAAGAAATACATAAACGCCTTCTAACCATTATTTCCCACCAGTTTTTCTGACCTTGAAAGAATTGTCTCCAGAGTTTTTGAGGGTTGTGCAGAATATTTACAAGAACTAAAACATCTGGTAGATTGTATGGAAAACTATAGTATGTTACATAAATATGATTTTCATTCACCTAGGAACATCCAGAACTTACTACCTTTGGGAGACCTACAGAGAAGAAGATGCATTTTTTTGTAGATGTATGTGAAATAAAAAAAGTAAATCTGAACTATGTACAGATGGAAGTGTTATTATGATAACACACACAATTTAATTAAAAAAATGTCAAGGAGAGAGTTCTTTTTCTAGATTTTTTCAGCCACCTTCTTTCCACTTTTCCATTACTTCCCAGCTCACCTAGAGTACAGCAGAGAGGAAAGTTAAATCTATATTGAAATGTATTTTAATTGTTCTGTAAGTTCGTTTTATATATATATATATAATTGTTTTGAGTGTTGCTTTTTATTACAAATGCTAAGCAACAACATAACTTGCCAGAAGGCATTTTGATACACTACATTCCTTTCTCTTTTGCTGCCTTCCATTATCAATGAATTGGCTGAAAATATCTTATGAGAGCACAAATTATCCAATCCCCAATTTGGTTAAAACTCTTTAATCTCCAAAGGGCCAAATGGTCAGTCTCTTCTGTTCAGATGCAATTCATTTAAAAGCATAGTAACTAAATCTTCCTCCATGTGGTAGGATCATCAAATGATCAAGTGACATCAAAGCACAAGTGAGAGCAACCTAATCTCAGAAATGGCCTTGAGATCTAGACCACAACTGGATCTCAGAGATTGGTCGATTAGAGACTGGCTAAACTGATTAATCTGCAATAGCGGTCTTTCAACCTTTAAATAACATGAGTAGGATTGGCACTGTTGATCATCTTACATGGTAGGATGTTTGTATAACGGTTTTTACATCGATTCAGTGGAAGATCTGCAGCAAAGTGTGGGATATCCAGTCCAATCAATTTCAACTCCTGTAAAGGACAGAGAATGGATCTGAGATTTCTGTGCATCACGTGTTTCAGACTATTGTTCACACTGCTTTATTGTTCATATGGCTTATTCTTTACCTCCTGCATGTAATAGAATTATAACACACCCCTCCCTATGTGATGTAAGTCCCTCTGTACCTTTCTACCCCACTGTTGTCATAGTGCTTTGGTCAATGAACTTAAGTAGAACTCGAGTTTAATCAGAAGTTTTCAACGCACTTGCTTGGTTTGGTTTGCCCTCTTGTGTTTCTGCCATCTGCCATCTGCTGTGAAAAGGACATGCCCAGGGAAGCTGCTAGTCCCAGAATGAGGAGACATATGTGGCAGACCTGGCTGTGACTCACAGCCTGAAGTAGAACTGCCCCAGCTGTCCCACAGACCCACGAGTGAGAAAAATAAATGCTTTTGTAGCCCACTGAGATTTTGAGTTTGTTTCTTGCACAACACTATTACAGTAGTAGCTGTCTAACAGAACACAGAAATACCTTGAATAGCTTAGGTATCATTTGAGGATGGTCATTTGAATAAGTTAGAATTAGGAGTATAATATTCAGGGTAAGGAAAATTTGAAAACAAATGTTTTTCAGATTTTTGGAGGAATAGGGTAATTGAAATTTAAATAAATGTTTTCTATTATATGAAGAAATGTAGGTATTATTTCTTGCAAGCAATGATCCTTAGAGAAAGTAGTAAAAGAGTAAGAAACAACAAGTAGGGGGCAATGTCAATGTTACAAAATCTAGGATTCATAGTCAATAAATATCTTGTAATGAAACATTAAAAATAGAGGTGAGTCAGTAGTGGCTGAGGAAATCCTTCAGTGAAAATAAGAACATCCAAATAGGTGCCTGCATGCATCAGTAGCTGTATAAATCCCATGATCAGAAGGTGCACCGATAGAAAATTTTTATATAAACAGATAACCATCACACTTCAAAAAAGTTATGTTCTAGGAAAAGGGGTTTCTAAGTTACGATTGCTGTGTGTCTTATATGAAGCAAGAGGGTTGCAGTCAGGTCATTTGGATTTCCTGGTGGCATCTTTTACATTTATGTCTACGGAAATGGTGCTCACTGGAGTTGTATAGTGCACAAACAATACAGCAAATCTAGCTATATTCCCATACACATTTTAGGAAAAGATTAGTAAACAGCATATATAATCATCTACAAATTAGCTATATAGTGTTAATCTTTCTATAAGATTAAGTGGAGCAGTAGAAAAATTACTTGTTATAAATTTTATTATACTTATAGAATGTTAATATTGAGCACAAGTTTTACTCTTCATAATTCTCCCCAACTATTACTTCAAAGAATCATAAGCTGGAGAAATACTTCTCTGCAAAAAGAATTTTGGAGTCTTTGAAAAACTTTTGAAGGGAGATGGAGACAGTTGACCACGTTCTGAGAGTTTACATAGGGATTTTTTTTGTGTGTGTGTGTGTGCCTCCCTCCCTTTTAGTCTTGATTCAAGTGCTCTTTCCAAAAAACATGCTTTTGTAATTGAGTTCTTGGGGCTTTTGCTACTTTTAAACAGAAAGTTCTTGATAACAACTGGCTTGTTTTTAATGGCACTGGGTTGTCTGTAGTCAACACAGATGAACAAACATAAATTGCCTAGATTTCTCTCTTTCTCTAATTCCTCATCACTTTTGGCTTTTCAATATCACAAAATCTCAGGATTTTTGGCCTTAACTGAAGTCAGTCTCACAGAGACAAACTAGATTAACTTTGATTCTCAACTCACAAAATTAAAATTTTTCCATCTCAGATAAAGCCCTAGCTTGCCAAATGTATTTAGGTAGAAGTTTGTCACTGTTACTTTATAACTGCTTTCTATTTTAAAGGACTTTCAAAGGGTAGGACTATATTGATCTAGTAAAAAATAAAACTATTTTAAAAGCAAATTTCAAATAAATCAGAGTTATTTTTAGGTTAGTTCCTTTTGGTAGCTATAAGCTTATTTAAATAATGTTGCCATTGCTTAAGATATTTTGAAAGTCTACCTCCTTTAGACAGTGCCTTTATAATTGTGCTACAAAAAAGACACTTGCACATGCATGTTTATTGCCACACTGTTCACAATAGCAAAAAATGAAACCAACCCTACCGCCCATCAAAAGTGTACTGGATAAGGAAAATGTGGTACATATACACAATGGAGTCGAATGCAGCCATAAAAAAGAACAGCATCATGAACTCTGCAGCAAATTGGAGTTGGAGACTTTCATACTTAGTGATCTATCACAGAAATAAGAACTGAATACCGCATGTTCTCACTTATAAGTGGGTCCTGGCCATTAATAACATTAGCACAAGGGAAGGATTGGCAGTCACTGGGCGCTGATAGGGGAAGGCGTGGGGAGGCACAAAGGGTACCTGGTCCTATACTGGGAGGAGTGGGGGCCAGTTGGAGACCCAAACTTCACCTGCATGCAACCTACCTGTATAGTTAATATTTATTTGTACTTCACATCTCTAAAATGAAATAAAATTTAATAAAAAAGGAAGTCAATTTTAAGAAAGAAAAGTGCCTTTATAGATAATTTATCAAAATAGCTCCCTTATTTTTGTGTACCACTTATTAGTGTAGTCATCTATAAGATAAGGGTAATAATTTATCCACACCTCACTGGTTTACAATGACTATAAAATGGAATAATTTAACTCAACAAATACTAATGTAGCACTATTACTAATGATTGCGAAATGTTTCTGTGATTATTCTTTGTTTTGCTTTGCCTGGCTCCATAATTCTTCTCTCCTTTGCTATTTGTGCTAACAGACTAACAACTCCTCCCACAATCCCCTCTTTGGGGACAAAATGATAAGCCACAGGAAAAAGCCTCAGATATAAAAGAAACTGTGGAAACAGACTGAAGCTGAGAGTTGGAGAACATGTGGAAACTGACTAACTGATAGGACTTTAATTGTGTATTGCCTCCCTGCTGTAAATACCCTCAGTTGATAAGAGAGGTTTAATTGGCTGAACATCATAAGAGGAAATTGCCAAAGTTGAATTGCAGAAAAGCAGAAACTGTGCGTAAACATAACATGCTTTGCGGTCTTTGTAATTTAGCCTGTCACTAAGTGGAAAATCAAATATTAAGTCTCCAATTCAGTAGCGTTGCAGCTATTTTCTCTCCAACCATATGGAGATTCCATTAACTTAAATCTTTATGAAGGCAAAGTGTGGGGTGATGGGCCTGAAGCCAACATAAATCATTTTTGCATTTCCTCTTGTCAATTTTGTTTCATGTATAATTTATTGTCTTTTTTTTTCTAGACCACGTAAGTCATCTGTAGTGGGCTGAACAGTGGTTCCCCAAAAGGACATGTCCACATTCTAACCCCAAAACCTGTAAATGTGACCTTATTTAGAAAAAGGATCTTTGAAGATGTAATTAAGTTAAGGTTCAAGAGATGAGATCATCCTGGAGAAAAGGAGAAGGCCATGTAAAGATGGAGGCAGAGATCTGAATTATGCAGCTGCAAGTCAAGGAACCCCTGCAGCCATCAGGTGCTAAAAGGAAAAGAAAGATTCTCTCCTAGAGCTATCAGAGGGGGCATGGTCCTGCTGATACCTTGATTTTGGACTTCTGGCTTCTGTAATTGTGAGAATAAATTTCTGTTGTTCGAAACCGACAAGATTATAGTAATTTGCTATAGCAACTTTAGGAATTAATACAGTCACCCAAACCCAGTGGCAGCCCGCATTTTGTTGGCGGTGATTGAAGCATACAAGTTTTAAAAAGCAAGGCACAAACATATGCATTGTATTAGTCTGCTTGGGCTGCCATATTAAGAAAACCATGGAGTGGTACTTTAAATAGCAGAAATGTATTTCTCATGGTTCTGGAGGCTGGGAAGTCCAAGATCAAGGTGCCAGTAAGGTAGATTTCTTCTCATGCTTCTTGTCTTGGATAATTCTATCATGAGGGCCTCACCTCCATGTAATCCTAATTATCTACCAAGGGTCTGATTTCCAAATATCATCACATTGTGGGACAGAGCTTCAATATATGAATTTTGGGGAAACACAAACATTCAGCCCATGACCTGCACCACCATTTTCTGAGGTGAGCAAGAACCATACACTAGTCTTAGTGTTTATAACAGTGTTGGCAGGTGACAGTACTTGGGGTTTGCTTTAAGGCAGGATGGACATTAGAGTCAAATGAGCTAGATTACTGGACTGTCTATAGAGGTGGAACAAGTGAGAAGAAACAATGTACCAGTGGGTTGACAGAAGAGGTTTCATCTATAACAAGTCAAAGCTACTATCAGAAATCAAAGATCTTCTCTTGTAAACTTTGCAGCAAGTAACGTAGTTTTGTTTTGATCTTTGCAGACACATTTCTGAACAAAGATAGTGAAGGCCTTTACTAGCACCCTCATCAAACACAAAGCACAGAAATTAATGGCAGAATGATCAATATGTGATATGTGTCCTGGACTTTCACATTTCAGCTCTAAAATCTGATTCTTCAAAACCTTTCTCATGTGAGACAGAAATGAGGAATGTATTTTAATCCCTGGGTCCCAAAGCTTCTTAAGAAAAGATGTATATTTTCATTAGAAGCATAATCAATCTTTCCAGCAGATCTAAAATCAGATGCAGAGTAAAAAAGAAATTTATTCAGTAAACAAAAATTAGCAACTCGTGTGGCTTCCTATATGACTTATAGCTGTATTGGTAATATATGTAAATCCAGACATTAGTTTCAATTTGCATAATGCTTATAAATGATGTAATTTCTCAATGTAAGTGTGATATTTCACTGTCAGTATCAAAATGAATACAAGTGCTAAGCATTAATATAAGCAGAACAAATAACTGTTTAGCTGCTGGATTTAGCTAGGCTCAGTTGATCTAGTCATTTTATTACCCTCTTGTGTTCCCATTAGAGCTGGGAACATTTTTTTTCTTCTACGCTCAATTAACTATCAATATATTTCAAGAAAATATGAAGGCTGCCATATGAGAGGTCTGAGTCAGGCATGGGAGTACAATGCTTCTTTGAAAACCAAGAGAAAACTTGGATACTAAACCTGAGAATGTGGGGTGTGGGTGGGGTAGGGTTAGGGGTTGGTAGTGCCTGGAGGTTGTCAAATGAAGAAGGAAGTGAGTCAGACCCGTAGGCCACTGCTTGAGCAAATATAAGTCCAAAACATACAGTCCAAGCCTGTGATTTAAAACAGACTCCTAGAAAGCAAGTTGTATTTTCCTACCAAAACATGTGTATAATGTCAGGACTTGACATGCAATAAGTTATACAAATGTCCAATAATGTTCTGAGAATAAAGATGTATGACAAAAACATTACAATAAAAATACTAAGCACGTCTTCAATCATTGTGTGATGATTAATTTTATGTATCTTTACGTGTCACCTTGGATCAGCGACAGTGCCAAGTTGCATGGTCAAACACCAGTTGAGATGTCGCTGTGCAGGTATTTTAAAAGATGTGATTAGCATTTAAATTAGCAGAGTTTAAGAAAGGCAGATTACTCTACATAATGTGGGTAGGCCTCACCCAATCAATTGAAGGCTTGAAAAGAAAAGACAGGTTTCATAAGAAGGAAGGAACTCTGCCTCCCAACTGCCTTCAGACCAGGACTTCACCACCAACTCTTTCCTTGACCTCCAGCTTGCCCTGCAAATTTCAGATCTGCTAGCCTCCACAATCTCATAGGCCAATTCCTTAAAATAAATCTCTCTCTCGTTGTCTGTTCTCTCATAGTTCTATATAAACACCCTATTGGTTTTTCTGGAGAACCTTGACTAATACAGATGGGTTATATGCTTGGTTGTATCCTTATCCCATATTTAATCCAATAGAATACTTTATTGGCCTGGAACAATTCTTTATTGTGTAAGGCTGTCCCACTTATTTGGAGAACATTTAACATCTCTATCCCTTCCCCACTAAATACTATTAGTACTCTCCTCCCAAACCATTCTAACAATCAAAACACTCTCACACATTCTCAAACTCCCTCTGGGGACTACTTTGGTACTTCTGTAGTTTGAGAACCATTGATGTGGTTCAATCTATCCATTTTATAGACGAAGAAACTAATATAACAAAATGTGGTATTTTAAAAAAACAGAACATGATTATGTTTCAATACAAAACTTCTGTACAACCCCCAAAATAAAACACCACAGTAAAATAAATGGGAAAAAAACTTGGTATTTCATTCACAGTACTTGACAAAATGTTAACATTCTTAATCATAAATGAGCTCTTAAAAATCAGTAACAGAGACCAATATTACAAGGGAAGTGGAAATAAAAGAAATGGAGAAAAATGAAATAACACAAATGACTAAAATAAGGCCATGTGAAGATGATGTAGGTTAATGTTAATAGGTGAAAAAACAATTTCTTTGTAACATTACATCAGCAATGATTACAGGTATTAATAGCTAATGCTTGTATAGATTTAGAAACTGGGGAACTCTCAAATGCTGGAAGAACTTATTTTACTTAAGGAAATTTACTCAAAATGGATATTTTGCATATACTTTGCCCTGGCAGTTCCAATCCATAGAAATTATTCCAACAAAGTAATTGGATAAATTGAAATTTGTATATAAGCATGTTGACTACATAAAACTATAGTTAATATATCATTCTCCCAAAAACTAGTTATGTATCAACTGGTTAATAACCACAAATTTTATAGAATATTAACTAGTGGCAAAACTGTAGTGAGGATTTAGGTTTTTAGATTCTTAGTTTAGTACATTCTTAACTTCTTTATGAAGCCTATGAAATCAGCATAACTGTATCCATTTATAGATTAAATGTATACAATCTCTCAGCACAGTATAAACTTCATTTAACACATAAAATTTACAATTCTGAGTTTCCTATTTTTGTGGGAACTGAAGTTAGTATGCTAATCACTTATTGCTTAGTGATTGCTTAGTGATTAGTTCTCCCAGTGCCCTCTCTTTGTTGAGGAATAACGCTCTCCTTCTTAGGTTTAGCTGATTTAGCCATATGGTTCCTGTAAGAGTTTATGGGATTCTGCCTTTCCTGGTTGCAGTTGGTTTCAATGGGCATCATGACAGGCTGGCCAATCAAAATCCTCTCCTGTCAATATTAAAACTACAAACAAGAAAGAGAGCCAATAGTTTCCCTTGGTAACCATGAAAATAAAAGGATGTGATGCTCAGGGGTTGTTGGCTACGTTGTCCGCTATAAAAAAGAGGCTGGTTTGCAGTGAAGAGAGTGAGGCCATGACAGAGAAAGAAGCAGATGTGAGAAGTAAAAGGAGGAAGCCTCTCAGGGCTCTGACCCCTCGTTCCAGCCATTCCTGAGACTAACCTTCTCCTCTACCCTCCCAATGATTTAGCTATTCGATCCTTTGATTATACGAGATACCTTAGTGTCCTTTAAATAAACTGCCTTTTCTTTTTATCTAAACGAGTTTAGGTTATATTTCTGTCACCCATAAATAAAATAATCTTTTCTTTTTACTAGAAAATGGTTTGTTAAATTTTTATAATGATCCAATTCAGAATTAATAAAAGTTACACTTGTGTTTGATGGCCTAAACTACTAGTTCCCAACAGAGATAATGATCCTAGCTGTGCCACCAAGGGCATATAATCTTGAAGGAATCTGATTCTAGCTGTGCCACCAAGAGCATATAATCTTGAAGGGATTAAGGAAACGTAGCTTTTAAAAAAATATATAATGTCATTTATTTTCAATCGACACATGGTTGTGACACTTCGATCTTCCTCATAACATTCAATTGCTCATTGTTTTAAAAAGAATTGGAGCAGAATAATAAACATATATTGTTAATAATTAACCCAGGCACAAACATATACATTAGTTTAGAGAACTTTGTCGTAATAAACCTTGCATTAGGATGAGAAGAAAAACTGAGAAATAAATTTTTACATGGACATAGCTATTTGGCAGTTCAAAAATTTTAATTAGTTTAAATATTTAAATAAACTACTTCTTTCTTATTTATATGTAGCTTTAATAGGGCTGAATGTGTGGCTACATCATAATTTTTATCACTATTATCAGAATCATCCAGCTGTTTTTTTTCAGGATTTTGGATGATGTTTTCCTATAAAAAATCTCACTGCATTGATATACTTTTCGGAAATGCCATCCTCATCATCGATATCCAATTTAGTTTGAATTTCTATTCTTTGAGATATAGCATTTGATGTAGCATCTATAATTTCCTGTGCACCTGCATGCGATGAGTAACTGAGAAGGCTCTGTGTGGAATTTCTCAGGACACAGGTGGTGGTTAGGGGGTCTTTGAACAAAGTATAAGATTTTTCTCATCCTCAAATTCCCAGTTAAAATATTCACACCAGGACTACTGCTGCTTTTTGCAGACTAAAGCTGGCTTGTCTGATGAGGGGAAAGAAGAAATGGATAAGAGAAATGGAAGGAAAGCAGCTGCTTTAACAGGAAACAGTACTAAAGAGGCTTTAGAAACAACTACAGAATTTAGAAAAATCATGTTATCTTTCCCTTTTCCCTGAATCACTGATCACTCGAGTCATACTCTAGAAATCCGAAAGGAAGGAGTCTATCCAGACTGTGTTATGAGCTGTGAAATATGTGGGATGAAAAAGTGAGGGCCAGTTATATTCTCTACACTGCTGAGACATTATTAGACATACTCACTTACATCTCTTTTGATACATGGTCTTAGACTTAAAAAAAATATATGCTTCAGAAAAAAAGGAGTTGTCACTTTTTTTCTTTTTCTACACAAATCATGTATGACTTTCTCTTCCCATTTTTTCTAAGGAAAGAACATAAAAGTGCATGAAGAAATATTAAGCAGAATGTCCAGGAGTCCTTCAGCTCAAAGAGCCCAACCCCAGGCTGTTACAGGCCCAAGAGAAAAAGGGGCTCAATTTTTATTCACCATCAACCCTTACTTTGATGCATGAGAAACACACTAAAAAATCTCCTGATTGTGAAATGCTATTTCAGGCCTCATGCCTCAGCTTGCTTTTTACTCTTGATTTCCCTGGTTTTCATGATGACTTCTACTGTATCTATGTTTGCTCATCTTGGTATCTGCATCCATTCTCTCCTTCTCTCATTTTTGCCACTCAAGCCTGTTCTACTAACCAAGATTTGATGACCCTTGCTCTGAGCCAGCAGATAAGGCACCTCAGAGGTCAATGGCTCATTCTGCTTGTCACAAGCACTGCCACTGAGCAGGGAAATGACCCCAATACAAAGCCACTGTCCAAACTCACCTCAAACTGAAGAGAAAATTTATAGTCAGAGTCTTTAGCCATATCCTTAATGTAGGCATCAAAGTCATCCAGTTGAACCGGGCTTTGTCAAACACAAAGAAATGAGTGTTTTAAAAATACTGTTTATTGGTAATACATATTGTTTAACAGCATATTTCCCAATTTTCTTGGAGAAAATAGAAGTTTTACTTCTCAAAGGTTAGCACTCACCCTCCCCTTTTTACATGGTTCAGGTTACCAACCCCTAATATATTAAAGAGAGGTGTATATATCAAAACTCCTTGAGATAGAAGTCTTTAGATTTTCACATGGCTCTTACTTTAGCAGTATATTATATACATGTATACTCATATAGACACATGCCTATGGGTTTCTATAAAAGTCTGAAATATGGAAAAGAACAAAGGATTAGATTCCAAACAACTGTTTGGGTTATAGTTTTACAATATTAACTGTGTGGTCCTGAAGAATTACCCAACTTTTCAAAGAGTCAACATTCTCATCTATAATATAGTATAATTATACCTACTCACAAGGTTGACATGCAGTACATAAAGAACCTTGTAAGTTTAAATGGCTTTACAGGAATTGTGCTGCTAGCTATAGCCTCCCCAAAGCAGAGGCAGAGTTAGCAGGATCAAGCATTTCCCAGAAAACTTCTAGGGTTTCACAGGAGAGAGCCATATTTGGAGGCTTGCATATCTATAAAACTATCAAAATGGCTCAGAAGTACCAGCAAGTAACATATCTGAGTGTAGTTTTCCGCATCTGTAGCAGAAGTTCTCATCTTTCTTTCTCTCTTTTTTGTTGGAATTAAATTTTATTTCCTATAGTTTTCCGTATTTCTTGTCTTTTCTGGAGCCTACCTACACCCACCTGTTCCCTAAAGCTGTTCTCTGCCATGCTCTGTCACCTAACCCAAAATTTTCTGTGTTGACAAGGTCCATATAGTTGTCCCTTCCCTTCGTCTAAAATCTTATTAGCAAATACTTAATATTTAATTGATATTCATTTAAAGTTGCTGATGAGCTAATCTGATAGATCATTTATGTTAATATTTTGGTAGATTTTTAAGGGCATTATATCTCTCAGAAAATACATTTAAACTTCAATGTTCTTATTTAATAATAATAACAATAATGACTCATTCACAAAACGTACTACAGTTCATGAATATTCACATATGTTATCTTGTTTGGTCCCTAAGGTAGACATGGACAGTATTGGCCCATGCTCCAGACAAGAGAGCCAAAGTCAAGAGTTAAGTGAGTAGTCCAACATCAAGTGGCTACTAAATGGTAGAACCCTTTCTAGGACCTAGGGAGTCCTACTTCAAAGCCTTTCCCACCTCAAACTTTATATTCTTCCAAAAGAATGCCTAAGGTGGATTTCTTGCTCTTGAGGGAAGCCCATTAGAACCGCACATTCTGGCTGCTGTCTTTGAGCAGTGGACTGGATTTAACAACTTTTGTTTTCATCTTGTTATAAGGAAAATGGAGGCATGAATAAAAAAGGTAAATAAGAGAAAATATTCATGGGTTAGAAAAAAGCAAAAGCAGCTGAGTGTGGTGGCTCACACCTGTAATTCCAGCACTTTGGGAAGCTGAGGTGGAAGGATGGTTTGAGCCTAGGAGTTTGAGACCAGCCTAGGCAACATAGCAAGACCTCATCTCTACTTGATAGATAGATAGATAGATAGATAGATAGATAGATAGATAGATTTAAAAAAATAACTAGGCATGGTGGCATGCACTTGTATTTCCAGCTATTCAAGAGGCTGAGGTGGAGGGATCACCAGAACCCAGGGGGTCAAGGCAGCAGTAAGTTATGCACTCCAGGCTGGGCAACATAACAAAGTGAGACCCAGACTCAAAAAAAAAAAAGGAAAGAAAATAAAAAGAAAGAAAAAAGTAAAAAGGAAAAGCAAGAAGCCAGAAGGAAGAGAAGCACAGAGGAAGGGCCAGGAAACAGAAGAATGAACATCAGGGAGAAGAAGAGAAAGAAAGTTGAAAGGGCACAGAGATCAGCAGGACAGATTTGGAAGGAAAAGGGGAAAGAGAAGGTGAAGGAAAGGAGTGATAGAATGGAGATGAGTGGAGATGGAAGATGTGAGTCAACAAGATGTGAGGGCGGGGGCATTTTTGGAGTGTAAGGAAAAAGGTAGAGAAGGCAAATGGAAAGCCGAAGGAAAAGGAGGAAGCTGATTTGATGTGAGGTGTTGGGATTGTGGTAGGTTCTACCATTCCTAAAATCTACCAAATCTTTTGTTTGGGTCTTGCATCTCTTTCTTGTCTTGGCTTGGGTCTTGAGAGGAGCAAGTCTTGATGGAGTCTCACTTTTGTGTCCTGAGACCCTGTCCTCTAAATGCTCCAGTCAATGCCTCTCTTGCTCACTTACCAGCCCAACTGATTGTTCTGAGTAACAGAATCATTCTGTTTCTGTCAAATTATCCCTTCTAGGTGACAGTACCATTCTTCTGTTCAGAGTGGTCTTGTCTCTCATACATCAGTTAGAATATGTCAATGGAATGTATACCGATTTGAAATTGACTTAGGAAAAAATCATTCTAAAATATAATTTTATATGCCATAAAATTATATGCCACTCAAGGCCAACTTGAAATATTTTTTACATCAGTTTTTCTATTGGAGTATATCATGCTTTACCTATGATTTTTTCTCCACTAGAAAGGATGCCATAGATCTAGCTAGACTACCTAATTGCCTCCTTGTACTAATTCACCAGTATTTGATTCTAGAGAAATATCAAGAATAAACTCTATTTATAGGAATGTCCCACTTTTCACAGGTAGAGCTATAACTAAGAAAAGTCCTGGAGGTGAAAATCTAATAGGCTTTTGAAATCAATTAATGATTAATTGTCACCCACCAGAATCATAAATCTTTTTTTTTTTTTTAAGTTGGAATCTTTTATTCTGTTGCCCAGGCTGGAGTGTAGTGTCACACTCATGGCCACTGCAGCCTTGACCTGCTGGGCACAGATGATCCCTCTTCCTCAGCCTTCCAAGTAGCTGGAACTACAGGCATGCTCCACCATGCCCAGCTAATTTTTTTATTTATTGTAGAGATGAGGTCTCGCAAGTTTCCCAGGCTGGTCTTGAACCTGTGGACTCAGGCAATCCTCTCACCTTGGCCTCTTAAAGTGCTGGGATTATAGGCATGAGCCACTCTGCCCAGCCAGAAACATAATTCTTACGATTTAACAGTTCAGTAGATAAGTAGGACCAGAGGCTACCTAATTATATTTTATATTTATTATAGAGGTTTTCCAAGACAGTATTATTAAAATATTTATTATAATATCAAAATAGAGCAAAAGCCTTTCTCTGCAATAAACACAGAATTTCAAAATACTAACAGGGTTTAAGACCCTTTATGCAGCTAAATATTAGATTTTCACATTAGAATACCATACTTTCTCCTGCAAGACTTTTAAAATTCTTAACAGCTTATTATTTCTCAAACTTCATATGGTGAGAATTATCCTTATTCCTAACATGGTTTCCTTATTATACTTTTCTATATCACTCATATGTACAATCACAAAAATTCATATTGTACTTAGCTATCATAATATACATTTGCCTTTTTCTTAAGCATTCCTTCTATTTGAAGATAAGTCCACTTTTTAATTTGAAAAGTTAAGATTATTACAATGAACATCTTTTTAAATGAAATGGTAGAAAAAACTTACTTAGTCAGTTTCCTCTTCTTTAAGCCATTTTTACTCCTGATAATTAAAAAAAAAGACAAATTTATTCTGGGCAAAAGAATTGATTAACATAATAATTAAACTTGAAGAGCTTTAAATAATTGCATCAGTTACCTCAGCTTTATTTAATTGTCATTAAACATAGCTCAGGTTTGTTTAATTACTCTTCTTTAAATGAGAAGCTAATGATAGTAATTTCAGATTCATTTTAGACACGATTAGATGACAGGAATAGACCTGCATTTTATATTTCATTCTTGCCAAAAACTGGGTTCTAAAAATATAATAGCTAACTAAAAATATAATAGCTATAGTATTTTGTAAATATATAGAAGTATCTTTCTACTACCTGAATATTCCAGGTCTATAGACAGGATGGAAGAATTAGGGGAATAAGAAGAACTAATGATGAGAGGGTGGAATGTTGGTTCCTTAATTAAAGGCTCACATAACATTTTCTAACATTTTCATTGGATGTAAATTTGTGCTATCAATGTGGACATGAATCTTATATAATTCTACCATGGCATTGTTCTTATTCAGTCCTGAACTAGTTTTTAAGATATCTAAAGAATTGGACCCATTACATGCTTAATCTTAATTCATTACTAGTCTGTAAACTCAAACACAGGATATGATAATGCATGCTTTGGCTAATCACATTAGTTTAGGAATTATTTAGGGTAATTACTTTCAATGCTAAGTTTAAACCCAAGTTAGTGAATTCTAAGACAGTATGTATTGAAATATTTTGTTATTCTTTTATTGTATTATATCTTACATAAATGATAAATATTGAAACATGATAGAGTGCAAAGTGATATGATACTAAACATTTTTTAGAAGTAATTTTCAAAAGTCTTTACATGTTTTTGATAGAAATACCCACACTGTTTCAGAAAGTAAAGTCTATGATAAATAACCAGTTGTGATCTTAGTACTTTAGTGTACCAAAATATTTATATTTAAGACAATGAACATTTAGATACCTACACACTCTGAAAGCCTTTAGTAGAATGAAACACTACCTCCTCTGTGCTTTCACAGCACTTTGCAAATGGAGTATTTCTCACGTTGTGTGAGTGTTAGTCATCTACACATCCCTGTTTCACTATTGCTTTCCCCCAGGGCTGAGCCTAGTTAATGAAATACATAGTGGATAGTCAATAAATGCTTATTTAATTGAATTGAAACAAAACATCTTTGCTATATTACCCTCACAATTTCACTTAATGGTTTCTTTAAGAATGTGATACTAGTCTTAAGCATGTGAGATCCCAACTGGGGAAATGGGACTTGTGGATGGAAAGAAGGTAATACAGGCCAGGAAATATAGGAAAACAGCTATAAAAGCAAGTGGTTTTTGTGGTTTTCAGGGAGCTTTTATTTCTTCCCACTTCTAAATGACGATAATTGATCCAATAGCTCCTGTTCTATTTTTTTCTTCCTCACTCTTTTTGTCTTTTATACTTGGGATTCATAGGGGACAAGCATTCCAGTTTTTGCTTTGCGTCTCCTTCATCCTCTGTCACGTTGGACATACCTATATCATACAGACATTTGGGAACCTAAAAAAAATATACAGATTGTTTTTTATTCTGCTCTTATGATGGTAATTTAGTTAGCTGTAGGAATCCCACGTTTACTTTGTATAGTGAGAGTCAGTTACTTTAGTGCTTTCAGAAAGCAGAATGTCAGCAAAGATGGCTAACAGCTCTGGTAAAGTCAGGAGGCTGCCAACATATTTTGTGATTGAGAGTGAACAAAAAAATCTTTTCCTATCCAAACAGACTTTAAGGGAAACTAGAAGGAAATAAACGTATGTGAGAGTGTAACACTGAATAAATTCAGTGCTGAAATGTTAAGCTGCTACTACTCAACAGCTGTGCAGAAACATGATTCATGCAGGAGAGACACATTTTTTTCTTTCAATCTCATTCATTATCAAGCGAACTTTCAATATAACATAAAATTCCACCACATGCTTTATATTACATATTATTGTACACTTATGACATCTTCATGATTAATGCACAACTTTCATTGTTCTATCTAATTTTGCTGATTCCAAAGAGTTCCTGTATCCTAAGGTGGTGAAACGTGACAGAGTTGAATTATGGCATGTGGGTGGCTATGGTAGTATAAAAAAGAAAGTAATAACACTGAATCTAGGTAGAGCTAGTTCAAATTAGATAATTTCTTTCAATGGGAAAAATGCTGTTAGATCATTTTTAGAAAGTCAGAAGTCCTTGCAGAACAGAGTCCTGAGACTAACCTAACTGGGCACTAGTGCTACACATTGACACTGCTCCCACCCTGTGAAAAGATTCAAGCAATACTAAAAGAGAGATAAAGAGTCTCTTGATTTCCACCCAAACCACTAGTGGCATCAGGAGGGTTTTAGAAAACCAACAGGAACATATCTTTCCAAGAAATCAGCATTTTAGAGAGGAAGTTGGTCAGGGTGTTAGGAAGTGTGTATCTGGGAGATGGCTCTGTCATTCGTGGCTGTTGTTAATAGGGTAAGTGAAATATGAAGACAAACACATCTGAAGGAGGATTAAAAATGACTATTTAGCAAATGAAAGTAGGTGAAAATATCCACAGGTTATTAGATGAAGCAAACAGTAGGGAATTTGAGTGGTTGTGTGGGTACAAGCTGTTCTTGAAAGAGCAGGGGCCATGAATTTTTCTTATTTTGTACTGCACTCCACAAGCCTAGGGCTAATAACATGGTTTATATCCAGTATATTGTCACTGGATGATATGTGTGAAATTTACTGAAAATGACAGAAAGCATGGGGTTCGGTATTTTGTCTTCTCTTCTCTCCTGGAGAAAACATTATAGTTAACATCTTGGTACCACTAACTACTTTAATCCACTTCAATACATGATAAATAATTTTAGATGCTACCAAACATATAAAATAATTTTTTAAAAATTTTCCTTTTTGTTTGCTTATTGAAAACTAACTTTAAAAAACTTTGTGTTAGGTAATCAGTAAAAAAAAAAAAAAATCACTTACCAAGGATTAATATAAAATGCCAAAAGATAATCAGTCCAAAGACATGAGGGTAGCAGGGTTAAGAAAGCAAATATACTCCTACGCCTGTGAGCATTAATAGATAACAGATGTAAAGATGAAAAAGTGGCAAGAGTTAGTAATATAAACTGTGAACAGATATCAGTAAATTACCTACCAGGATCAATTAACATGACAAGCACCTTAATTACAACTAAATACTATTTCATTCTGTGAAATTTAAATGTGAGGGCTTAAATGCTATAATATTGACAACATCAGTTTTTATTCACATATGACCTTATTGTAATCAGATATATTTCATTCAGCTTGTTTTGTGTCAATTAGTCTGCTATTAGGTGATTACATTTTGCATTCAGTTAAATGAGGCTCTTAAATACCTCATTAGTCATCTTGAGTCTTATCCTTGGATTCTTAAGCATTCTTCCAATGCTTAAGCCTATTTTAAGAAACCTTTATCACATCATTTGATAGATGAACAGCAACTTGTGTGAGAAAATATAAATGATCAGTTTACATATGCTGATTCTGATAAAGACCAAGCTTTTAAGACACATTCTTACAAAGCTGCGCTACTAGGTGTGACTTTCTATATTATGTTTAGCTTAAACTATTATGCAATTTCTAAAAATAACCTTATGTAATTTCTAAACTACATAATTTCTAAAAAAAAAAAAACCTAGAGGTACAGTATGATACTCAGATATCATTCATTCAAGATCAGCAGTTCATCAACTACTTAGTTTCTAATCTCACTGATACTCAGTTAAGTAGAAAAAAGATTGTTTAGTTTCACTTTAGTTCTAATTTAGAATGTTGATTTTAAAATACCTGGTTTAAATCCAATTTTAGATATTTAAACCACTTGTCAAATAGAACATCCATTAATATAGGTTTGAAAATATACTGTGACAGCATCTATAGTTACTCTGAGAATTAGGGGAAAAAATGCTGTCACCTTGTCATTTCAGTTACTACAAATCATCACTGAAATATCTATTCTCAGATGGCCAAAAAATGCTGGAGTTGGCAAAACTGTCTTTGCCAAGAACTTCAGGAGGATTTTCTTGATTTTATGGAAAGGTCCTGAAGTGAATGTTCATTTGCCTCAATTTTCTCCAAACTGTTCTCACATAAATTCTATAAACCGTGACTGACTCTGAAGATAGTTAATATCTAACTCTCTTGAGTCACAAATATGCATAATTGGATCAGTTTCTAGATGGGCCACTTGTCACTGCTCTCAGACTGGGACATTTTTAAGGATAGGCCAGGCAAGAAACAAATATCAGTGAGTCAATCTCCTAATTTTGGAGCATGTTAATATATTTATTTGAGCAAACCTAGTAATGTTGCCTAATTTTTTATCACCAAGGGTTTATGGGTTTCTTTTTCTTCAGAATTGGGTTAATATTTTAATTGCAAAAATTCTATTCATGTTAAAATTTTAAAATGTCACAACACATTGTCTTGTTGAAAATAATCATGTTTCAACTAGATTTTTAACTAGAGTGGACATTATTTAAACTCAGGGACACAGAATTTATGTTGTAAATAAAGCCCTGCCTCCCTCATTGATTCTGTAGTGTAAAATCTCCAGGCTCACATATCTATCTCTTTAAGATACACCATTTTGCAGGGCTAGAAAACAGAAAAAAACTTTCCAAGAATTAATATGAAATGAATATATTTTAATATATCTTACATAGTTGTTTGCAAAAGAAACAAACTAGATCATGTAAGTAGAGCTGGCTTTGTGTTAAATGCTTACTAATTAGAAATTAAGCTGAATAGGATTGTTAATTCTCATGTATCATTGTTAGGTATAATGTCAACTAACTTAATGTCTTGACAATACTTTTCAAATTCCCAAAATACCTCTTCCCCTCAGGTCCTTAATACTCAAGTGCAAAGATAAACAAGGCCACGGTTTCTTACAGAACTTTCTTAGCTTTGGTATTTATTCCCTGGGCACTGAATTGTAAGTTTTAAATGGA